>JAPXFY010000013.1:83279348-83284348 GCA_030674185.1 Monoplex corrugatus | reverse complement strand
AGATATATGCACACAATCAATGGAACGTAAAGGTCCCTCGTGTGTGCACTGTGCTATGTTTGTGCTTAGAAATTGTCCATGTGAGTGTACGTGTAAGAACAGTTCACAGACGTCTTGAGTTGGATTTTATCAAATCCAGATAAACACACGTTGACAGATGATATTATTATTATCAATCATACATCATCAATGTTACTGTTAATATCATTATGTTTGTTTCTTGTTTTGTTTTGTCTTGTTTGGTTTAAACAGAATTTTATTCAAGAAAAGAACAGTCATAAATACAGCAAAGCATGGGCAGGGCATCAAGCAATGGCTTATGTTAGCCCTCCCCAAGCAATGGCTTATGTTAGCCCTCCCCAAGCAATGGCTTATGTCAGCCCTCCCCAAGCAATGGCTTATGTAGCCCTCCCCAAGCAATGGCTTATGTTAGCCCTCCCCAAGCAATGGCTTTGTTAGCCCCTCCCCAAGCAATGGCTTATGTCAGCCCTCCCCATGCAATGGCTTATGTCAGCCCTCCCCAAGCAATGGCTTATGTCAACCCTCCCCATGCAATGGCTTATGTTAGCCCTCCCCAAGCAATGGCTTATGTCAGCCCTCCCCATGCAATGGCTTATGTTAGCCCTCCCCAAGCAATGCTTATGTTAGCCCTCCCCATGCAATGGCTTATGTTAGCCCTCCCCAAGCAATGCTTATGTCAGCCCTCCCCATGCAATGGCTTATGTCAGCCCTCCCCAAGCAATGGCTTATGTTAGCCCTCCCCAAGCAATGGCTTATGTCAACCCTCCCCAAGCAATGGCTTATGTTAGCCCTCCCCAAAAACAATTGACACACTATTGGCTCACATGCGGGCAACTTGTGAAATTTAGACGAACAAGGAAACGAGAGAGAAATGAAGAAAAAGCCGAAAGCACAACGATTATGTGCCAGCACATTAGGTGGAAGAAAACAATAACAAAAATAAACCAAAAGCAAACTAAGAAAAAAAATGTCTTGTTTGTTTTTTGGTTGTTCTGTTGTCGTTGTTGTTGTCGTTGTTGTCGTTATTGTTGTTGTTGTTCTCGTTGTTGTTGTTGTTGTCGTTGTTGTTTGTTGTTGTCGTTGTGTTTGTTGTTGTTTGTTGTTGTCGTTGTTGTTGTTGTTGTTGTTGTTGTTGTTGTCGTTGTCGTTGTCGTTGTTGTTGTCGTTGTTGTTGTCGTTGTTGTTGTTGTTGTTGTTGTCGTTGTTGTTGTTGTTGTTGTTGTTGTTAGTGCTTCTGTCTTCGTTTTTGTTGTTGTTTTTGTTACTATTGTACGTACTTTTGTTGTTGTTGATTATCTCAACTCCATTTCTCACTCCTCCCCTCACCCCATCCACCACCGCTCACCATTTTAATTCATCAAAAAAAAATTAAGAAAAGGAAAGACAGACACAAACAAACAAACAAACAACAGTCCGAAACCAGGTGCTTGAATTTTCTAACATTGTGGGAAAACAACATATCTTTGTGAAGGCAAAGGGAAAACAGCAGCATCTCACAACTCATGAAGCCACAGGGATGCAGGTCAGCAGCGACGACGATCCACCGTTGCTGCCTGTTCTGGGCCAGCCTCTGTATGATATCTCAGATAAGTTTCAAGGCCTTGGGCTCTCCTTCCACAAGGTCAACGCCAGGTGTTCATGCGTCTTTCTCTCTTGCGTCTTCTTTTTTTGGTGCCCAGCGCAGGGCAGTCCGGGTGATGTTGTCCTACTCCCGTGGAGATGTCGGGGGCTTTTTTCAGTATAAGTAGTACCCTCACCTTGTGGAAATTCTGCGCTAAAAATTTCGTCTTTTCTGTACTCTCTCGTTGTTTCTGCCTTGTTCCTTTGCTTTCTGTCATCTCTTACCGTCATTTTCTGCCTTGCTGGTCCATTCACCCGTGTGTTCGATACAGTCTTACGTACTTTCCGCTAGGATTGATAAACGCGTTTTTGGTTCTAAGAAAGTGAGATATGCGGAAGCAAGTTTAGGTAATTTAGGCCCGTTTTTACGTTTTAGTGTCCATAGTTATCCAAAACAAGTGTGACTGCCCGCGTTCAAGCAAACAGGAACCAGAAAAAACACGAAAGAAGAATATGAACCTTTTGTTCCATTTCTCTCATTGAAGACAGCAGCAGGGAAGTTTCAGTCTTTTTCTCAATTTTTGTGTGTCTAGTGTTTGTTTGTTTGTAACCTTACGCTTGACAAAAGCCAGTTAGCCCAAAATTTGCGCCTGTCTTGTTTTGTTGTATTAAATACGTGTTCATATTCTTCTTTCGTGTTTTTTTCTGGGTCCATAGTTATGTTTAAATTTGCATTCAGATGTTTTTATCTCCCCTGTGTGATAAACTGGACAGAGTGGTCAACGCTGGGGCATCTCCTAAGATTATGTGCACGAATGCATCGATATGTATACTTAATTTTCTTTTCCTTTTTTTTTCCTGTGTCTGTTTTGAAACGGTTATAGCCCTGATATGGATCTACGCAGTCGGCTGGCTTAAACAAAAAATAACATTAATAGTGATATTGTCCATGCTGTCTTCGGATGTGTTGTGCCCAATCCATCCCTTCAATCTTTTTGTGATGATGTTGTTCAGTTTACAGTTTCTCACATGACGTCTCCGCGTCGGAATGAATTCCATATGCACTAACGTCACAGGTGTCATGTGTATGGTGATCATGGCACAAGCCTGAAACCTACACATAAACCCATAATATGGCAGATCCTGAGGCCCTACCTAGTCTATGTTTTACCTAGTGTATATTTTATACTGGTATTGCATCAGCCTAGTACTGGACTTAAAATGTATACTGGTATTGTATCAGCCTATGACTGGACTTAAAATGTATACTGGTATTGCATCAGCCTATCACTGGACTTAAAATATACTGTTATTGAATCAGCCTAGTACTGGACTTAAAATGTATACTGGTATTGTATCAGCCTATCACTGGACTTAAGATTTGTACTGGTATTGAATCAGCCTATCACTGGACTTAAAATTGTCTGGGATGAATCACCTATGTGGACTAAGATTTACTGATTGTATCAGCCTATCACTGGACTTAAAATGTATACTGGTATTGTATCAGCCTATCACTGGACTTAAAATGTATACTGGTATTGTAATCAGCCTATACTGGACTTAAAGATTTGCACTGGTACTGAATCAGCCTATCACTGGACTTAAAATGTATACTGGTATTGAATCAGCCTATCACTGGACTTAAATTGTATACTGGTATTGTATCAGCCTAGTACTGGACTTAAGATTTGTACTGGTATGAATCAGCCTATCACTGGACTTAAAATTGTATATGGTATTGAATCAGCCTATCACTGGACTTAAGATTTGTACTGGTAATTATCAGCTATGACTGGACTTAAGATTTGTACTGGTATTGCATCAGCCTATCACAGGACTTAAGATTTGTACTGGTATTGTATCAGCCTATGACTGGACTTAAGATTTGTACTGGTATTGCATCAGCCTATCACTAGACTTAAGATTTGTACTGGTATTGAATCAGCCTATCACTGGACTTAAGATGTGTACTGGTATTGCAATCAGCCTATCACTGGACTTAAGATTTGTACTGGTATTGAATCAGCCTACACTGACTTAAGATTTGTACTGTATTGTATCAGCCTATCACTGGACTTAAGATTTGTACTTGTAATATATCAGCGTATCACTGGACTTAAGATTTGTACTGGTATTGCATCAGCCTATCACTGGACTTAAGATTTGTACTGGTACTGAATCAGCCTATCACTGGACTTAAAGATTGTACTTGTACCAAATCAGCCTATCACAGGACTTAAGATTGTAACTGGTACTGAATCAGCCTATCACTGGACTTAAGATTTGTACTGGTATTGTATCAGCCTATCATTGGACTTAAGATTTGTACTGGTATTGAATCAGCCTATCACTGGACTTAAGATTTGTACTGGTAATGAATCAGCGTATCACTGGACTTAAGATTTGTACTGGTATTGCATCAGCCTATCACTGGACTTAAGATTTGTACTGGTACTGAATCAGACTATCACTGGACTTAAAATGTATACTGGTATTGAATCAGCCTAACACAAGACTTAAGATTTGTACTGGTATTGAATCAGCCTATCACTGGACTTAAGATTTGTACTGGTATTGTATCAGCCTATCACTGGACTTAAGATTTGTACTGGTATTGTATCAGCCTATCACTGGACTTAAAATGTATAATGGTATTGAATCAGCCTAGTACTGGACTTAAAATGTATACTGGTATTGAATTAGCCTAGTACTGGACTTAAAATGTATACTGGTATTGAATCAGCCTATCACTGGACTTAAAGATTATTGTACTGATGATTAAGATTGAATATCAGCCTATCACTGGACTTAAGATTTGTAGTGGTATTGAATCAGCCTATCACTGGACTTAAGATTTGTACTGGTATTGTATCAGCCTAGTACTGGACTTAAGATTTGTACTGGTAATGTATCAGCCTATCATTGGACTTAAGATTTGTACTGGTAATGTATCAGCCTATCATTGGATTCAAGATTTGTACTGGTAATGTATCAGCCTATCACTGGACTTAAGATTTGTACTGGTATTGTATCAGCCTATCACTGGACTTAAATTTGTATGGTATTGAATCAGCCTATCACAAGACTTAAGATTTGTACTGGTATTGAATCAGCTAACACGAAACTTAAGATTTGTACTGGTATTGAATCAGCCTAACACTGGACTTAAGATTTGTACTGGTATTGTATCAGCCTATTACTGGACTTAAAATGTATACTGGTATTGAATCAGCCTATGACTGGACTTAAGATTTGTACTGGTATTGAATCAGCCTATCACTGACTAAGATTACTGTACTAATCCCACCAAGACTTAAGATTGTACTGGTACTGAATCAGCCTATCACAAGACTTAAGATTTGTACTGGTATTGAATCAGCCTATCACAAGACTTAAAAAACAAACAAACAAGAAAC
>JAPXFY010000013.1:83256848-83259348 GCA_030674185.1 Monoplex corrugatus | reverse complement strand
AGAGAGAGAGAGAGAGAGAGAAGGGAGAATAAGACGATAGAAAGTGTGAGCAGGATGATGAAGAGAGAGAAAGAGAGATAGAGACAGACGGGAGAGAGAGGGTGGAGGAGGAGAGAAGAGAGAGAGAGATGGACAGAGACAGCGGACAGAGTAGAAACAGAGAGGAGAGAGGAAACGAGGGAGAGAGAGGTGGGAGGAGGAGAGGAGAGAGGAGAATAAGAAGATAGACAGAAGATGGAGAAGAGAGAGGAGTGAGGGTGCAGAGGAGTAGGAGATAGGGTGAGGTGGGTGGAGAGAGAGAATAGATGTGGGAGAGTAGAGGAGGGGAGAGTATGAACAAGAGATAGGAATCAGCTTTCTGCTCTTGTTTTTTACTCTCCCTTATTTTTCCCTGTAGGATTTAAAAGAGAGTGCTTTCATATCGACTGGAGGGGTGTGTGTCTTCGAGTGTGTGTGTGTGTGTGTGTGTGTGTGTGTGTGTGTGTGTGTGTGTGTGTTGTGTGAGCATACGTCAGCGAAAGAGAGGAGAGAGAGAGAGAGGAGAGAGAGAGAGAGAGAGAGGAGAGAGAGAGGAGAGAGAGAGAGAGAGGAGAGAGAGAGAGAGAGAGCAATGGTAATGACAATGCTACATTATTTTTCAACAATAGAACTCATTAGCTAGAAATCAGTTTTCAAACTTGCAGTTGTTAACCCTTTAACTCCCGCACCCTGTCCACCAGCATCCTGAATTGTCAGCCATGCTTAGCAAAGCAACAACTTAACTCTTAGACTCCCTCACCCTATCCATCAAATTCCTGAGGAACAAAGGGTTAAGTTTTTGCAGATGGTGGATAGGGTGTTGGAGTCAAAGGGTTAAGCTTTTGCAGTCGGTGGATAGGGTGCGGGAGTTAAAGGGTTAATGCACATATCTGTCTACTGAATCAGTGTGCTTTTCCTGTTCTTGTGTTCTAAACAGACAGAACAGAAATAAAAAGACAGAGAGAAAGAAGACGATTGTTACTGCTATTTTTGTTGTAAGCCCAGCCGACTGCGTAGAGCCATATCAGGGCGATACTCGTTTCAAAACGCACACAATACTTCAACAGGAAAAAAAAGGAAAAGAAAATTAAATACACATATCAATACATTCGCGCACATGATCTAAGAAGATGCCACTGGCGTTAACCACTCTGTCCTATTTATCACACGGGGGATATGAAAGATAAACCTCAATACAAATTTGAACATAATTTAAGGACATAATTAAAAAAAAAAACGGTATAGATTACCTAAAATTGCTTTTGCATATCTCATTTCCCTTGAGCCAAAAATGTTCTAAATACATGTACCCCATGTCAATCCTAAGAGAAAGTACGTAAGACTTTATCGAACACATACAAGTGAATGGACCAGTAAGGAAGAAAACGATAGGAAGAAATTACAGAGAGCAAAGGAACAAGCCAGGTAGACCCAGGGAGAAAATATTGGACGGACTTGCAAGGTGGCTGAAGACAGAGAGGATGGGAGATATACTTGCAGCGACAAGGGACAGATTCGTGTGGAGGGCCATGATCGCCAACGCCAGGCGGTAGGGCACATGATGACGAGGAGGAAAGGAACAAGGTAGAAGCAAGAGAGTAACAAGAAAAGAGGAAATTTCTAACACAAAATTTCCAGAAGGTTGGGGATACTATTTGTACTGAAAGAGACCTCTGGCACCCCCACAGTGGGAGACAGAAGAAGGAGATGAACGTCACAGAAAAGCCAAGATGTCATACAAGTCAAGGACACTATACAGGACAGGATGGCACAAAAGCACACTGCATCATTCACTGTACGACCTAGCGAACAAATCAAGCGTAATTGGCCTGCTGGTCTCTTCGTTCAACAAGACACCCGTAGTCAAAGCCCACACACAATCAACGACTCCCCAGTATAACATGGAGGACAAGAAAATGGTCATGCCATGCGAACAATTTCCTGTTTCCGGCGTCCATTGGAGAAATGACTATCCTGGAAATGGGTCATTAGTGCTTTCTCTCTGTCTCTGTCTCTGACTCTGTCTATGTCTCTGTCTCTCTCTCTCTCTCTTTTATTTCTCTTTCATTCTCTGTCTGTCTGTCTCTCTGCCTGTCTGTCTGTCTCTGTCTCTGCCTCAGTCTCTGTCTCAGCCTCTCTCTCTCTTTTATTTCTCTTTTTTTTCTGTCTGTCTGTCTCTCTGCCTGTCTGTCTGTCTCTGTCTCTGCCTCAGTCTCTGTCTCAGCCTCTCTCTCTCTCTTTTCTCTCTGTGTTGATATTTGTTTTTGATATTTTATTTTTAACGTTCACTCTTCTCGTCTTTATCTGCATATGTTTGTAAAATTACTTGCAATTCATGTTTCTATATTTCTTTTATCTATGTGATACATTTTATGTTTGTGTGCTTATATATGCGTACATAACCCGAATCGAAAACGCCATCGGGCCGTATGAAGACCTCCTGACTTCAGTGAAAGACGCAAACTGAGGTGGTACGAGCACG
>JAPXFY010000013.1:83244348-83249348 GCA_030674185.1 Monoplex corrugatus | reverse complement strand
AGAAATATGTACAAATACAAACATCGACGTAAAGAATGTGTGTGTGTGTGTGTGTGTGTGTGTGTGTGTGTGTGTGTGTGTGTGCGTGTGTGTGTGCGTGCGTGTGTGCGTGCGTGCGTGCGTGCGTGGGTGCGTGTGTGTGTGTGTGTGTTTAAGTATGTGCGTGAGTGTATGTGTGTGTAAAACACAAAAATGTATTTTACTCAGCCCTGTATAATGTAAGCGTGTGCGTGCGTGTGTGTGTATGTGTGTGTGTGTGCGTGCGTGTGTATGTATGCATGTGTGTGTGTAAGAGAGAGAGAGAGAGAGAGAGAGAGAGAGAGAGAGAGAGAGAGATAATGTGTTTTTCTCAGTTCTTTATAGATGGAACTTGACCAAAGTTTGGTCAGCACTTAAACCGTTGAGGTGTCGGGAAAACAGAAGTTTGAAAGTTAAAACTCCAAGGTCAAGTTCACACGAACCAAAACAAAGTGCCTGAATTGGTACTTTTTGAGGACGGTATGTGAACAGGACTTTCTCGAGGATCTCTGAACATATTCAAGATCTGTTTTCGCCAGTGTAACAATTGTGACCTCACACCACGAAATCAGTCTTTAACTCGCAGTCAGTCGAACAGTACTAGGAGCTGAAAAGGTGACTGAGGGTCCATCTGCAGTGTTTTGACTTTTTCTCAAAATTGATTTCTGTAGACTGTAATCTATCCCCCACAGAATGTTTTTTCTTGAAAAAAATATTATTAATCAATTTAAAATGGTATTTTAATGCACTGATCGCAGCAGAAAGAACGCAATTTCCCGCCAAAAGTACCTATTTTTGTCTCTTATTATGAACCGTAACCTGTACAGTACCCCGCACATGTAATATACTGATGGAAAGGTCTTTGGTGCACCTTTCAGATAACGACAGCGAAAATTAGAAACAAAGTGGGTCAAAGCCACCAAATAAAGAAATTTAAGGAAAATGTGTGGGAGAGCACACAAAAACTTTAGAGCCCGTTTTCTCCAAATGGCCGTCATACAACTTAATGACTTTAAACATACATAACTTGTACACTTTTTTGAGTACAAGCTTTATTCAAGTACCAAAATACTCAGCAGAATGTACACTTTCCAGTGATATGTATATCTCAAAATGCCCAAAATGCTACTTAAGACTCATTTCGTGGTGCTAGGTCACAATTTTGCACTGTCCTCGGAGCATGTCAAGTATTGTTTCAACAAAGTTTTTTTTTTTCAGGCTCAAACTGACCTTGAAAACTACAAGACCTGGAGTGTCATATGCATAACAAGGATACCACGTTCTGACAGACTAATGAAATTTTCAAACTGGTCATTTACTGCGAACATAAAGACATCATCATCATCATCAGGTGCCCTGCCGCATGGCGTTGGCGATCATGGACTTCCATCTGTCTCTGTCTCTCGTTGCCCCCAGCATCTCCCCCACCCTCCTCGTCCCAAGTCACTCTGCAAGTCCGTCCAGCATTTTCTCCCTGAGTCTACCCGGTGCTCTCTTTCCCTCCAGCTTTCCCAGGTGCTCCAAATCCCCCTTCCTCATAAAATGGCCTATAAATGTTGCCTGTCTTTTCCTAATCTTCCTTATGAGTGATCTACTTGTCTGCCTCCATTAATACTGTCTCGTTTGTTTTCTTTGCTGTCCATGGAGCTCTCAACATTCTTCTGAGAAACCACATTTCGGCTGCCTAAATCTTGTTCTGGCTTTGTTTGTTGATAAAGATAATATATCATGAATAATGTAATACATGTTCATGTCTTTAAACATGGAAAATAAAAAGAAAAGTGTTGAGAAAAAGACAGAATGAATGAAAGAAAGAAAAGATAGAACAGATCCGATAGATAGTGCACACACACGCACACACACATACACACATATACATATATACACACATATGCAGACACAAACACACACGCGCGCGCGCGCGAAAAAAGTACTTTGTAATATACCCATATCATGCAACAGAGATTAAAATCAAAGAAGAAAGAAAGAAAGAAAGAAAGAAGGATAAAAAGAAAGAAAGAAAAGAAAAAAGAAAGAGAGAAAAAAAGAAAGAAAGAAAGAAAGGGAGAAAGAAAGGGAGAAAGAAAGAAATTAAAAAAGAAAACAAGGTCACAAAAAAAGAAGAAAAAAGGAAAATGTGATGTGAGCATAAATAAAATTGATTCCATGGAAAACAAAAGAAACAACCAAACAAAACAAAAGCTGTGTGACACTCTGTGATATTGATTTCCTGGCTATGCCAAAGGTTCACGTGCAGGCCTATGCCTATCAAAATAACGTTGCTCTGTCATAGAACCACCTTCATTTCAAATTTACGGCAAATATCTGCTATTAGAACAACCGAAGATGATATACAACCAACGTACAAACCATTCTAAATGGAAAAGTAAATATTATTTCAAAAATGTCAACAACAACAAACAAAACCAAAAAAAAAAAGAAAAGAAAAAAAAGACAGAAAAAAGAAAAGAAAAGAAAAGAAAACACACACACACACACCACACACACACACACACACACACACACACACACACACACACACACACACACACACACACACACACACACACACACACACACACACACACACACACACACACACACACACACACACACACACACAGAGCTTAAAACGTTCCGCGTCTGGGCGGAATTCCGCGATTTCGGTTTGTCAAAAACTAACAAACAACAAAAACAAAAAAACAAAAACAACAACAAAAAACGAAAGGAGCAAGGCATCCGTGATCGGCTTGCAAGCGTTCATAGCAACGGCACGCAAGTTATGGCCCCTGATTTGCCCCCGGACCCCCTAGTTTCAGTGGTTTTTTTCCTCCTCCTGTTTTAAGCCCTGACAACAACAAAGAACCCTCCCCCGAAAAACAACAACAACAACAACACAACAACAACAAAGCGAAAGAGATATGAGAGAAGGTTCCCAACATGGTCAATAGTGTTCGAGTACAAATAAGAGCAAGCTTTCATCACAGTAATACAGTTAATTATTTTACCAAGTAACGCTCTTCTACTTCTTTCAACGTTATTTCGAGTTGATATATAATTAGAGCACCCAGTCACAACAGGAAAGCTGGAGGGAAAGAGAGCATCAGGTAGACCCAGGGAGAAAATATTGGAGGAACTTGCGGAGTGGCTGAGGACAGAGAGGGTGGAAGATGTACTTGCAGCGACAAAGGATAGATTCGTATGGAGGGCCATGATCGCCAACGCCATGTGGCAGGGCGCATGATGATGATGATCATGATGATGATAGAAAGGCATTCTCCTTCTTCTGCAAGGGTATCTGTCCTCTGGTACCATCACGGCTGTCATGGGGAGAATGAACTGACGGTCAGCAGCGAACTGGGAAACCTAAAGTGGAGTCTGGAATAAGAACTTTGTTCTAGAACAATTCATCGCACCGGATATTTCCTTATGCGCTCCTCCCAAATTTGCGAGTAATTATCGGGCAGACTCGCTGAGCTGTTGTAGAAGAACTCATCGCATCGGAACAATTCCTTGCGCGTTCCAGACAAATTTGTGAGCGGTTATCTGACAGATTCTCTGAGCTGTTCTGGAAGAATTCATCGCATTGGAACACTTCCTTATGCGGTCCTCCCAAATTTTCGAGCAGTTATCAGAGCTGTTCTAGAAGAATCCATCGCATTGGAACAATTCCTTATGCGCTCCTCCCAAATTTGTGAGCAATTATTGGGCAGACTCGCTGAGCTGTTCTAGAAGAACTCATCGCATTGGATTACTTCCTTATGCGCAAATCCCAAATTTGTGATCAAATATCGGGTAGACTCGCTGAGCTGTTCTGGAAGAACTCATCGCATTAGAACACTTCCTTATGCGCTCCCCCCAAATTTGCGAGCAATTATCAGACAGACCCACTGAGCCTACGGAAAACCCTATGCCCTTGCAAGGCCTTGAAATGGGGAGGGAGGGAGGGGGAGGTGTGGAGGGGGACGTATGAAACACTA
The DNA here is from genome assembly GCA_030674185.1 of Monoplex corrugatus. Classification (NCBI taxonomy): domain Eukaryota; kingdom Metazoa; phylum Mollusca; class Gastropoda; order Littorinimorpha; family Ranellidae; genus Monoplex; species Monoplex corrugatus. The sequence goes on along the minus strand of JAPXFY010000013.1, from coordinate 83,245,350 downwards.
AGCTGACACTACCGGAATCAGAATGACGTGTGAAGAATTACCTCGTGACATTAAAGCTTAGACCAACGAAAACAAGTAGAAATCGGTGCTGAGACCTTCACAGTCAAGAATTCATTGAGTAGTCAGTCTATGTTAGTATTTAAATCTATATTCAGCCCTAGTTCTGTTGCTGTGTTATTTTCAGTTGTAGGCTGATACAATACCAGTATAAAATATAGACCAGGTAAAACATAGTCTAGGTAGGGCCTCAGGACCTGGCCAGCTCATGGGTTTATGTGCAGGCTTAAGGCTTGTGCCATGATCACCATACACATGGCACCTGTGACGTTAGTGCACATTGAATTCGTTCCGAGAGCGGAGACGTCATCTTGAGAAACTGAAACTGATTCTGTTGCTGTCTGCTAGTGGAAGAGGCTGATGCTGTTTGTATATAGTCCGGGCTTATGTAAATGAGGCAGGGATGTGTGGGCCACTGAGATGTTGAGACGGACATAGCCATACATTCACTGAGTTACCAATCTATGTCAGTATTTATATTTATGGCTCAGCCCAAGTTCTGCTGCTGTTTGGCAGTGGAAAGAGATTAATGCTGTTGGTGGATAATCTGGGATTCTGGGATTGAGACAGGGATATTTGGGCCACTGAGATGCTGAGACCGACATAGCCATAAATTCATTGAGTTACCAATCTATGTTAGTATTTATATTTATGGTTCAGCCCTAGTTCTGCTGCTGTTTGCTAGTGGAAGAGACTGATGCTGTTTTTGTAGATAGTCCGGGCTTCTGTGACTGAGGAGGGATATGGGGGCCACTGAGATGCTGAGACTGACATAGCCACGAGTTCACTGAGTTGCCAATCTATGTTAGGCGGGGAGAGGGACCTATGAAACGCTAAGCTGTCACCACCGGAATCAGAATGACATGTGAATAATTACCGTGTGACATCAAAATTTAGACCGACAAAAACAAGTAAAAATCGCTGCTGAGATCTACATAGCCATGG
>JAPXFY010000013.1:83224348-83234348 GCA_030674185.1 Monoplex corrugatus | reverse complement strand
CCAGCACTGCTCAGAAGGACCATCACCACAAACAGTTCATCCGGACTATCCCGAGAATCCAGAACTCAACGTCCTTATCAAAAACCAGACCTGAACCTCTTCATCCACACTAAGAATGGAGAACTCTGTGACTCCAGCACCAAGCCAGACCTCACACCTGTCCAGTTGGGCAACATCAAGGAGCTAGAAGAAAGAGGCGTGAGGGCTGTTGTAGACCGCTTCTGGCACTGGTTGTAGGGGAGAGGGGGGTTGTTATTTACCGACATCAAAGACTGGCACCTACCCTCTACGTGGCCTGCAAGTCAGCAAGAGCGGTTTGAGGAGGGTTACTAGCATCCTGCAAGGCGACGCCGCTAACGGCACGTCTGTGATGGGTCATGGCTTTAATCAGTGGGGCCTGCAGTGATGATGTTGATGATGATGATGTTAATTAACAGGGGGTTGGGGCGTCTGGAATGGCTCTCTTGATAAATGAAACGGTACATCTCACGCTTTTGGTGCCAACTGCTTAAGAGACATTGGGTGTGTAGAGCGCTGTAAAACAGACATGCCACCGATTCAGATCAGATCAAAGTGCTAACGAACAAATAACGAACGAACGAACGAACCAACTATCCAACCAGCCAACCAACCAGCCAACCAACCAATCAACCAACCAACTGTCTCCCCACTGCCCCAATCCAACCGGTTCAACTATCGTTCTCCATTTTATTTTATTTATACATTTTTTCCCCTCCCCCCCCCCCCCCCCCCCCCGCTCCGCCGTCTAATGTCACTTAGAGTGAAAAGACTTTAAATCAAATAACGAACGAACACACAACATGCACGCACACACACACACACACACACACACACACACACACACACACACACACACACACACACACACAACACAACATGCACGCACTCACACATACACACACCACACAATATACATACGCATGTGTATATATATACATATGTGTATATATATATGTAATATATATATATATATATATTATATATATATATGTTGTGTGTGTGTGTGTGTTGTGTGTGTGTGTGTGTGTGTGTGTGTGTGTGTGTGTTGTGTGTGTGTGTGTGTGTGTGTGTGTGTGTGTGTGTGTGTGTGTTGTGTGTGTGTGTGTGTTGTGTGTAATTATGAATGATATATGCTGAACAAGTCGAGCCACAAACTCTGTGGCGAAATTTGTGACTCATGGACACTCATTATGATTAAATAAGTACTCACCTATGACCTAAGCCTGAAGCTAGTCAATATATGACCTGTATGTACTTGCCTCAGAATTTTTCTGTAATTATTCTGTGAACGTTTGCTCGTCAAACTTTTCAAATTTAGTTTAGAATTATGCTTGTCCTACTCTCAAAGAATGAGTAGCGTACGGTTGAGAAATAGCCTGCTCTACTATCAAAGACTGCAGAGTACTCTTCTCTTGGTTGCTGGATTGTAGAGTGCTCTTCTCTTTGTTGTCAGAGGATAGAGTATTGTTCGCCTTGTTGCCATCATGCCATAGTCGGCGACAAGAAATGTTATCTTAGCAAACATGTTTGTTTATTAAATTGGGATTTGTAGTCTTATTCCTGCATAAAAGGAACAAACATGTTTGTTTGATGATTCGAAATCTGAAGCCTCACTACCGCAAAAGAAACACAAACGTTTGTTTAATATATCGGAATATGAAGTATCTCTCCTCTCCTCTCTCTCTTTCCTTCCCCCTCTCTCTCTTTCTTCTCTCTCTCTCTCTCTCTCCTCTCTGTCTCTCTCTCTCTTCTCTCTTCCTCCTCTCTCTCTCTCTCGCCTTTCTCTCTCTCTCTTTTCCTCTCTCTCTCTGTCTTTCTCTTGTTCTGTCTTTTTCTCTCTCTCTCTCTGTTTCTCTCTCCACCCCCTCTCTCATCTTCTTGTCTCTCTCTGTCTCTCTCTGTCTCCTCTCTCTCTCTCTCTCTTCTCTCTTTCCCTCTTCTCTCTGTCTGTCTGTCTGTCTCTTTTTTCTTTCTCTCTTTCCCAATCTCTCTGTCTTTCTCTCGCTCTGTCTTTCTCTCTCTCTCTTCTTTCTCTCTCTCTCTCTTTGTCTCTCTCTTTCTCTCTCTCTTTCTTCTCTCTCTTTCTCTCTTCTTCTTCCCTCCCTCTCTCTCTTCTCTCTCTCTGTTCTCTCTCTCCCTCTGTCTCTTTCTTCTCTCTCTCTCTCTCCTCTCTGTTTTCTCTCCTACTCCCTGTCTCTTTCTGTCTGTCTCTGTCTCTCTCTCTCTACTCTGTCTCTGTCTCTGTCTCTCTCTCTGTCTCTGTCTCTTCTCTCTCTTTCTGTCTCTGTCTCTGTCTCTCTCTCGCAGAAGAAATACACACAGGTTTGTTTAATAATTCGTAATTTTGAAGTCTCAGCCCCCACAAAAGAAGAAGCTTGTCATGTTTTGTCAGTCCAGTGGTAGGACGCTATTTTTACACAGCACAGACAGCGTAAAGTGGACTTTTGCCTTCACACTCAGTGGACAGAGAGAATCGCCAAGCTGTCTGTGTCCTTAGAGGATTACCTTACATCACCACCAACACTCTGTCCTTCAACAAGCCAACGCCAAACAGATTGACCGCTCCGAAATGGACTTTAGCTCCCCAACCGAGGCCAAACATTTGTCCCCTTCTGAAGAGGCCGCGGCGTGTCTGTCTGTCTGTCCGTGTTGCCCGGACGACCGGTCGTCCAGTGGGTAAGTGACCATCTGGGCATCAGCCCAGAGAGCGTGAGCGTGGCACGTTGTTGCCGGACTGAAAGGGCAGACGGTTCGATACTTTTTAGTGCTCGTCTGTTGACTTTTAGGGGATGTCTTGCAACGAGTCTGTTGTTCTCTTGGGTAGGATGCGTCCTGTTGTGTGGTGAAGGTGTGGAAGTGGGGGGGTCGGGAGGTGGTGATGGTGGTGGTAGTGGTGGCTATGGTGGTGGTTGCTAAAAGGTAGTTGTTGTCATGGTGTTGCTCTGTTTGGTCAGAGTTCCAGAAATGGTTCTGGATTTCGGTCATTCGCGAGGGGGGGGGGGTGGCGAGAGAGAGAGAGAGAGAGAGAGAGAGAGAGAGGAATACAGACGAGACAAAGAGACAGACAGACGGACAAAGACAGAGAGACAGACAGACAGACACAGACAGAGAGAGACAGAAAGAGAGAGAAAGAGACAGAGAGACATAGAGAGAGAGACAGAGAGAGAGAGAAGAGAGACAGAGACTGAGACAGAGACATAGAGAGAGAGTGTGAGAGAAAGAGAGACAGAGAGACAGACAGACACAGACAGAGAGACAGAGAGAGAAAGAGACAGATAGAAAGACAGAGACAGGGAGAGACAGAGAGAGAGAGAGACAGACAGACAGAGAGGACAGAGAGAGATGAAGGGAAGAGATATAGACATAAGACAGAAGAGAGACACACACACACACTCGCACACACACGAGAGAGAGAGAGAGAGAGAGAGAGAGAGAGAGAGAGAGACAGAGAGAGAGAGAGAGAGAGAGACAGACAGACAGACACAGACATAGAGAGACAGAGAGAGAGAGAAAGAGACAGAGAGACATAGAGAGAGAGACAGAGAGAGAGAGAGAGACAGAGACTGAGACAGAGACATAGAGAGAGAGTGTGAGAAAGAGAGACAGAGAGACAGACAGACACAGACAGAGAGACAGAGAGAGAAAGAGACAGATAGAAAGACAGAGACAGAGAGACAGAGAGAGAGACAGACAGACAGACAGACAGGCAGGCAGGCAGGCAGACAGATAGATAGACAGAGAGACAGAGAGAGTGGGATAGAGATAGAGACATAGACAGAGAGAGAGACACACACACTCGCACACACACGAGAGAGAGAGAGAGAGAGAGAGAGAGAGAGAGAGAGAGACAGACAGACAGACAGACAGACAGACAGATAAACAGAGAGACAGAGAGAGACACGAGAGAATGGGATAGAGATAGAGACATAGACAGAGAGAGAGACACACACACACACGCACACACACACGAGAGAGAGAGACAGACAGACAGAGAGAGAGAGAGAGAGAGCCAGACAGCCGCCAGATAGACAGACAGACACACACACACACACATACAGACAAAGCGAGAGAGAAAGACAGAGACAAAAAGAGAGTCAGTGAATGAGTGAGTTCAGAAGACCCCAGAACACTTTATCACTCAAAGATAGTAGTAGCATTAGGTCTCGTTGGACCTGTCTGACAGCTAGTCCCTGCTACTGTAAACACAAAACATATGCATAAAAATGAAGCATAACACATACATTGTGAACTATTAAAAAATGAGTTGAGATATAAACTAATTGTATATGCTTTCAACTAATTTAAAATGAGTTGAGATATAAACTAATTGTATATGCTTTCAACTAATTAAAAATGAGTTGAGATATAAACTAATTGTATATGCTTTCAACTAATTAAAAAATGAGTTGAGATATAAACTAATTGTATATGCTTTCAACTAATTAGAAATGAATTGAGATATAAACTAATTGTATATGCTTTCAACTAATTAGAAATGAGTGAGATATAAACTAATTGTATATGCTTTCAACTAATTAGAAATGAGTTGAGATATAAACTAATTGTATATGCTTTCAACTAATTAAAAAATGAGATGATATATAAACTAATTGTATATGCTTTCAATTAATTAAAAAATGAGTTGAGATATAAACTAATTGTATATGCTTTCAACTAATTAAAAATGAGTTGAGATATAAACTAATTGTATATGCTTTCAACTAATCAAAAAATGAGTTGAGATATAAACTAATTGTATATGCTTTCAACTAATTAAAAAATGAGTTGAGATATAAACTAATTGTATATGCTTTCAACTAATTAAAAAATGAGTTGAGATATAAACTAATTGTATATGCTTTCAACTAATTAAAAAATGAGTTGAGATATAAACTAATTGTATATGCTTTCAACTAATTAAAAAATGAGATGAGATATAAACTAATTGTATATGCTTTCAACTAATTAAAATGAGTTGAGATATAAACTAATTGTATATGCTTTCAACTAATTAAAAATGAGATGAGATATAAACTAATTGTATATGCTTTCAACTAATTAAAAAATGAGTTGAGATATAAACTAATTGTATATGCTTTCAACTAATTAGAAATGAGTTGAGATATAAACTAATTGTATATGCTTTCAACTAATTAAAAAATGAGTTGAGATATAAACTAATTGTATATGCTTTCAACTAATTAAAAAATGAGTTGAGATACAATAATTATTGTATATGCTTGCAGTAGCTCATAAAAGTCAGACATATTCAATAAGTACATATTAACCCTCACAATGTGAATAACAACAACATGATATAACGATACTGCTATGGAGAAAAGAGAGAGAGAGAGAGAAGGAGAGAGACAGAGAGAGGGAGACAGAGACCGAGAGAGACAGAGACAGAGAGAGAGACAGAGAGACAGAGAGAAAGAGAGAGAGGAGAGAGAAGAGAGAGAGAGAAAGAGAGAGAGAAGGAGAGAGAGAGAGGAGAGAGAAAGAGAGAGAGAGGAAGAGGAGAGAGAGGAAGAGAGACAGAGAGAGAGACAGAGAGAAACAGAGAGAGAAAGAGAGAGAGACAGAGAGAGAGAGAGGAGGAGAGAGAAGAGAGAGAGAGAAAGAGAGAGAGAGGAGAGAGAGAGGAATGATAGAGAAAGAGAGAGGAGAGAGAGAGGAATGAGAGAGAAAGAGAGAGAGAGGAGAGAGAGAGAAGAGAGAGAGAAAGAGACAGACAGACAGGAGAGAGAGAAGAGAAAGAGAGAGAGAGACAGACAGGCAGAGAGACAGACAGACAGACAGAGAGACAGACAGACAGAGACAGACAGACAGACAGAGACACACAGACAGAGACACACAGACAGACAGACAGAGACAGAGACACACAGACAGACAGACACACAGACAGACAGAGACAGAGTCAGACAAACAGAGACAGAGACAGACAGAGACAGAGAAGGACAGTGTGTGTAGGGTGTCAGTAGTTGTTAAAACATACACAGAAGGAAACAACGTCAAAGTGTACAAAATGTACACACTAATCATCCTTCTACAGCGTGGTGCCACCGTGTTTTCTCCACATGCTTCCTGGCAACACCAAGGTGTCAAGCAGCTGGCCACAAAACACTAACAACACTTCAACAAGCCACGTGAAAAAACAACAGACAAAATTCGAGAGAGAGGGGGGGGGGGAGACACGACACACACACACACACACACACACACACACACACACACACACACACACACACACACACACACATACACACATACACATACACACATACACACACACACACACACACACAAAATAGACAGACAGAGAAAGAGACAGCGAGAGAGCGAGAGAAAAAAAGAAGAGAGAGAGGGGGAGGTGAGTGAGAGAGAGGGAGAGATAGAGAGACAGACAGACAGACAGAGACAGAGAGAGTGAAAGAAAGAGAGAGAGGGAGTGAAAAAGAGAGAGAGAATGAGACAGACAGACAGACGGCAAGGAGACAGAGATAGGGGGGGGGGGGAGAAAGAAACAGAGACAGAGACAGATAGATAGAGAGACAGACAGTTAGACAAACAGACAGACATACAGAGACACGAAAAGAGAGAGTGAGGAGGGAGGGGAGAAAGAGAGAGAAAGAGAGAGAGAGAGAGAGAGAGAAAAGAGAGAGAGAGAGAGAGAGAGACAGACAGACAAGCAGACAGGAAGAGACGAGAACAAAATGAGAGAGAGCGAGAGGGAGGGAGGAAGAGAGAGAGAGAGAGAAAGACAGACAGACGGACAGACAAACAGACAGACAGAGGCAAACAGTGACAAACAGACAGACAAATAGACAGAGACAGAGAGAAGAAGAAGAAGAAGCAGGAGGGAAAAAAAAAGGAAGGTGAAGAAGAAGAAAGAAAAGAAAAAAAAAAAGGGAAAGGTCGAGAGGGAGAACTGGAAAAAGAAAAAAAAATCCCGTCTCAAAATCTGTTCATTTGCAAGCAACACAAATATTTGCCCAACTCATTTCCTCAGTGTCACAGCGAAGACTCGCAGACATCCACAGCCAGGCTTTCTTCAAGAAACTCGCTCCAAACTTCACACACACCTGCTCCACAGGCAGGCGAGGCATGGCAGCAAGCGGGCTGTACTGCTGATGCTGTTGAAGCTGTTGACTGCCAAAGCAGTGAGATGTAGGAAGAGGGACATGACCGTGGCTGGCTAATTTATGCTAACTCTAGCGCCTAATTCAGTTTTATCTCAACACCCTGCCACTTACTGTCACGCTACTGCCTCTGGGCGGTCGCCGTGTGAGGTCGCTTTTTTCTACTGCCATCTCCATCACCAGCACTAGTGCCATCACCACCCAAAGGAATTCTGGAAGTTTCTAGTATATACTTTGTGGTAGTAGTAGTTTAAGCTTAGTAGTGGTGGTGGTAGGTACTTAATGATGGTGGTAGTTGTGATGGTGGGGTGGTTGGTAGTAGTGGTTGGGATTTGTGTGTACAGTGATAATTGTGGTATTTTTGCCCGTTTCGTTAATCTTGAATGATGATTTTCATCCTTTCTTTTTTCTTTTTCTTTCTTTCTTTTTTTTTCCTTGTCTGTTTCTTTTGTCGCTTTCTTATCTTTTCTCTGTTTCTCTGTCTCTGTGTCTCTGTGTCTGTCTGTCTGTCAGCCTGTATACCTGTCTGCCCGTCTGCCTGTCTGCCTGCCTGTCTGTCTGTCTGTATGTATGTATGTCTCTGTCTCTGTCTTTCTGTCTGTTTGTTTGTCTGTCTGTCTGTCCGTCTGGTTCTGTCTCTGCGTCTGTCTGTCTGTCTCTTTCTCTCTTTGTCTGTCTCTGTATCTCTGTTTCTCTTCTCTCTCTCTCTCTCTCTCTTCTGTCTTTTCTATCTATCTATCTATCTATCTATCTATCTATCTATCTATCTATATCTATCTATCTATCTGTCTTTCTGTGTCTCTGTCTCTGTCTCTTTTTGCCAATAAATTTGGATTTATGATCATCTAATTAGGCCTATACATAAGTAAGTGATATTGTGGTAAAAGGTGATTTGATTTATTGCATTAGTTATTCACACTGACAATTCTGACATTTTGCTTCTGATAAAGGTCTTGAAATGTGGAATAGAATGGCACCAGAATGATGGGAGTATTAACCTTTTATTTCTGTCTGTCTGTCTCTGTCTGTCTGTCTCTCTTTGTCTCTGTCTCTGTTTGCCTGTTTGTCTCTGTCTGCTGTCTGTCTGTCTGCCTGTCTGTCTCTGTCTATCTGTCTGCCTGTCTGTCTCTGTCTCTGCTCTGTCTGTCTGTCGTCTGTCTCTGTCTCTGTCTGTCTGTCTCTGTCTGTCTGACTGTCTCTGTCTTTGTCTCTGTCTGTCTGTCTGTCTGCCTGTCTGTGTCTGTCTCCATCTCTGTCTGTCTGCCTGCCTGCCTGTCTGTCTCTGTCTTTGTCTCTGTCTGTCTGCTCTGCTGTCTGTGTCTTCTCCATCTCTGTCTGTCTGCCTGCCTGTCTGTCTCTGTCTCTGTCCTGTCTTGTCTGTCTGTTTTCTGTCTCTGTCTGTCTGTCTGTCTGCTGCCTGCCTACCTACCTGTACTGTCTGTCTGTCTGTCTCTCTGTCTGTCTGTCTCTGTCTGTCTGTCTGTCTCTGTCTGTCTTTCTGTCTGTCTGTCTGTCTCTGTTTTTCTTTGTCTGTCTGTCTGTCTCTCACGCACCCTATCCACCAACTGCAAAAAAACGTAACCCTTTGACTCCCTCGCCTTATCCATCCATCAGGTTCCTGTAGGAAAGCTGGTGAATAGGGTGAGGGAGTCAAAGGGTTAATTTTTTTCTTTGCTATCATGACTGACAGTGCAGGATGCTTTTTGGTGGACAGGGTGCGGGAGTCAAAGCGTTTCAAAGCGGGCAGTGAACGAGCAAACTTTCAAGTTACGGGGAAGGATTGAACTCGAAACATAAGATCTGGAGTCTTCACAGATCAACAGTCAAAAAGAGTCAAACAGCGCGTTGAAGGCACTTCACCAGTCTCACCTGTCGGCGTCACCGGGTTCGGTGTTGGCTGCTGCACATTTTGACACCACCATCTCCCTCACCCCCACCCCCACCCCAGGCCGCTCTGTCTTGACTGATTTTGTGGACAATTTCTTGAATGTTTAGGCACCTAAATGAATTTATTGGCAAGCCCGTTCCAAGAACAACTCAAGTAGGAAGAAGAAGAGAGAATGCACAAGCTCGCGTTCTGGCACTGCCCAGACTTAACAGGAATCATTATCTCTTAACAGCGATAATATTTTGCCAGCAAAGTGTTCTGGCCCTTGCAGCCCTGTGCAAACAGATTGTTCTTGTCATCACAGCCATTAAACGACCATCACGCCCTGCATACAATATACTCAGACATAGCGGAACTGGGCAGATGGCTATTTTTCTAACGGTGCACCGGTCAGAAAGCTGACGTAACCTCCTCCCACAGACCCAGCGATGGTCAGCGGTGGCTAGCAGGGGGTCGCCTGAAGACCCCTCCCTTTCTCTGAGGGCTCTGTGTTTACCTGCATGTCTTGATGGATGGAGCACGTGCATCAGAGCGGGGGGAAGGGGCTGAGGTAAGTCTGGTGAGTGTTGCAACATAATGAATGGGCTTTTAGGCAGTGAGTATCAAAGGGAATAAGTGCGTAGGTGTGAGTCTCTTTGGTGGAGTATTTCAGGTCGGTTCTCTCCGTCTCTTTCGCGTTGTTGCCTAACATCTGAGGTCTGGTGTGCGTGTTCCGTTTCTGAGATCTAACGGGACTTGTCTCCTGTTGAGTGTTAAAGTTTTCATTATATCCATTGCCGTTATCATCACCCTCCTTCTCCCTGTTGTCGTCGTCGTCGTCGTCGTCGTCGTCATCATCATCATCATCAATGACAACGTCGTTTTAGTCTTTCTTCTTCTTCTTCTTCTTCTTCTTCTTCTCTCTTCTTCTTCTTCTTCTTCTTCTTCTTCTTCTTCTTCTTTCTTCTTCTTC
>JAPXFY010000013.1:83211848-83216848 GCA_030674185.1 Monoplex corrugatus | reverse complement strand
ACAAACAAACAAACAAACAAAAATAAAAAATTGAAAAAAAGAAAATCATCCCGAACAACAGTTAGAAAACCTACAACAACAACAACAATAACACTAAGAAACCAACCTAAACAACCCAAACAAATAAACAAGCAAAGAATTAATACAACAACAAGAACAACAACAACAACAATAAGAAAACCAACCCAAAACAACCCCCCCCCAAAAAAAAAACAACACAAAAAACAAAAAACAAAGAATTAATACAACAACAACAACAACAACAATGAGAAAACCAACCCACAAAACAAAAACAAATATACAAGCAAAGAATTAACACAACAATCAGAAAACCAACCCACAAAACAAAAACAAATAAACAAGCAAAGAATTAACACAATAACAACAACAATCAAAAAACCAACCCAAAGAACAAAAATAGATAAACAAGCAAAGCATTAACACAACAACAACAACAACAATCAAAAAACCAACCCACAGAACAAAAATAGATAAACAAGCAAAGCATTAACACAACAACAACAACAACAATCAAAAAACCAACCCACAGAACAAAAATAGATAAACAAGCAAAGCATTAACACAACAACAACAACAACAATCAAAAAACCAACCCACAGAACAAAAATAGATAAACAAGCAAAGAATTAATACAATAACAACAAACAATCAAAAAACCAACCCACAGAACAAAAATAGATAAACAAGCAAAGAATTAATACAATAACAACAACAATCAGAAAACCAACCCAAAGAACAAAAATAGATAAACAAGCAAAGAATTAACACAACAACAACAACAATCAGAAAACCAACCCAAAGAACAAAAATAGATAAACAAGCAAAGAATTAACACAACAACAACAACAATCAGAAAACCAACCCAAAGAACAAAAATAGATAAACAAGCAAAGAATTAACACAACAACAACAACAATCAGAAAACCAACCCAAAGAACAAAAATAAATAAACAAGCAAAGAATTAACACAACAACAACAACAATCAGAAAACCAACCCACAGAACAAAAATAGATAAACAAGCAAAGAATTAACACAACAACAACAACAATCAGAAAACCAACCCACAGAACAAAAATAGATAAACAAGCAAAGAATTAACACAACAACAACAACAATCAGAAAACCAACCCAAAGAAAAAAATAGATAAACAAGCAAAGAATTAAACACAACAACAACAACAATCAGAAAAACCAACCCAAAGAACAAAAATAGATAAACAAGCAAAGCATTAACACAACAACAACAACAATCAGAAAACCAACCCAAAGAACAAAAATAGATAAACAAGCAAAGCATTAACACAACAACAACAACAATCAGAAAACCAACCCACAGAACAAAAATAGATAAACAAGCAAAGCATTAACACAACAACAACAACAATCAGAAAACCAACCCACAGAACAAAAATAGATAAACAAGCAAAGCATTAACACAACAACAACAACAATCAGAAAACCAACCCACAGAACAAAAATAGATAAACAAGCAAAGCATTAACACAACAACAACAACAATCAGAAAACCAACCCACAGAACAAAAATAGATAAACAAGCAAAGCATTAACACAACAACAACAACAATCAGAAAACCAACCCACAGAACAAAAATAGATAAACAAGCAAAGAATTAACACAACAACAACAACAATCAGAAAACCAACCCACAGAACAAAAATAGATAAACAAGCAAAGCATTACACAACAACAACAACAATCAGAAAACCAACCCACAGAACAAAAATAGATAAACAAGCAAAGAATTAACACAACAACAACAACAATCAGAAAACCAACCCACAGAACAAAAATAGATAAACAAGCAAAGAATTAACACAACAACAACAACAATCAGAAAACCAACCCACAGAACAAAAATAGATAAACAAGCAAAGAATTAACACAACAACAACAACAATCAGAAAACCAACCCACAGAACAAAAATAGATAAACAAGCAAAGAATTAATACAATAACAACAACAATCAGAAAACCAGCCAAAACAAATAAACAATCAAAGAATTAACACAACAACAACAACAATAAGAAAACCAACCCAAACAACCAAAACAAATAAACAAGAAAACAATTGATACAACAACAGCAACAATAAGAAGAAAACCACCCCAAAGAACAAAAACAAACAAGTAAAGAATTCATACAACAACAACAAGAAGTAGCCAAAGCAGATAAACAAGCATATAATTAATACAACAACAACAACGATAAGAAAACCAACCCAAACAAACATACAAGCAAAGAATTAATACAACAACAACAATAAGAAAACTAACCCAAACAACCAATAAAAAGAAATAAACAAATAAAGAATGAAGCAGCCAAAACAAATATGACCTCCCACCACGAAATCAGTCTTAACTAGCATTTTGGGTATTTTGAGATATACATATCACTGGAAAGTGTACATTCTGCTGATTATTTTGGTACTTGAATGAAGCTTGTACTAAAACAAATGTATAAGTTATGTATGTTTAAAGTCATTAAGTTGTATGACGGCCGTTTTGAGAAAACGGCCTCTAAAGTTTTTGTGTGCTCTCCTACACATTTTGCCTTAAATTTCTTTATTTGGTGGCTTTGACCCACTTTGTTTCTAATTTTCGCTGTCATTATCTGAAAGGTGCACCAAAGAGCTTTCCATCAGTATATTACATGTGCGGGTACTGTACAGGTTACGGTTTATAATAAGAGACAAAAATGGGTACTTTGGGTAGGAAATTGCGTTCTTTCTGCTGCGATCAGTGCATCAAAATACCGATTTAAATTGATTAATAATATTTTTTCAAGAAAAAAAATTCTGTGGGGGATAGATTACAGTCCACAGAAATCAATTTTGAGAAAAAGTCAAAACACCCCAGATAGACCCTGAGTCACCTTTTCAGCTCCTAGTGCTAGCAGTTCGACTGACTGCGAGTTCAGACTGATTTCGTGGTGGGAGGTGACAAATAAACAAGCAAATAATGAATACAACGACAACAATAAGAAAACCAACCAAGAAATAAATAAATTAAAGAAATTTTGTTGGTCGAACTTTTTTTGTTTGTTTTTTGTTTTTTGTTTTGTTTTTGTTTGTTTGTTTGTTGCTTGTTTGTATTTTTGTTGTTGTTTTTGTTTGTTTGTTTGTTGTTTGTTTGTATTTTTGTTGTTGTTTTTGTTTGTTTGTTGCTTGTTTGTATTTTTGTTGTTGTTTTTGTTTGTTTGTTTGTTGCTTGTTTGTATTTTTGTTGTGTGTTTTTGTTTGTTTGTTTGTTGCTTGTTTGTATTTTTGTTGTTGTTTTTGTTTGTTTGTTTGTTGCTTGTTTGTATTTTTTTTGTTGTTTTTGTTTGTTTGTTTGTTGCTTGTTTGTATTTTTGTTGTTGTTTTTGTTTGTTTGTTTGTTGCTTGTTTGTATTTTTGTTTTGTTGTTTTTGTTTGTTTGTTTGTTGCTTGTTTGTATTTTTGTTGTTGTTTTTGTTTGTTTGTTTGTTGCTTGTTTGTATTTTTGTTGTTGTTTTTGTTTGTTTGTTTGTTGCTTGTTTGTATTTTTGTTTTGTTGTTTTTGTTTGTTTGTTTGTTGCTTGTTTGTATTTTTGTTGTTGTTTTTGTTTGTTTGTTTGTTGTTTGTTTGTATTTTTGTTTTGTTGTTTTTGTTTGTTTGTTTGTTGCTTGTTTGTATTTTTGTTGTTGTTTTTGTTTGTTTGTTTGTTGCTTGTTTGTATTTTTGTTGTTGTTTTTGTTTGTTTGTTGCTTGTTTGTATTTTTGTTGTTGTTTTTGTTTGTTTGTTTGTTGCTTGTTTGTATTTTTGTTGTTGTTTTTGTTTGTTTGTTTGTTGCTTGTTTGTATTTTTGTTGTTGTTTTTGTTTGTTTGTTTGTTGCTTGTTTGTATTTTTGTTTTGTTGTTTTTGTTTGTTTGTTTGTTGTTTGTTTGTATTTTTGTTGTTGTTTTTGTTTGTTTGTTTGTTGCTTGTTTGTATTTTTGTTGTTGTTTTTGTTTGTTTGTTTGTTGCTTGTTTGTATTTTTGTTGTTGTTTTTGTTTGTTTGTTTGTTGGTTTGTTTTGTATTTTTGTTGTTGTTTTTTGTTTTGTTTTGTTTTGTTGTTGTTGTTTGTATTTTTGTTGTTGTTTTTGTTTGTTTGTTTGTTGCTTGTTTGTATTTTTGTTTTGTTGTTTTTGTTTGTTTGTTTGTTGCTTGTTTGTATTTTTGTTGTTGTTTTTGTTTGTTTGTTTGTTGCTTGTTTGTATTTTTGTTGTTGTTTTTGTTTGTTTGTTTGTTGCTTGTTTGTATTTTTGTTTTGTTGTTTTTGTTTGTTTGTTTGTTGTTGTTTGTATTTTGTTGTTTTTTTTTGTGTTGTTTGTTTTTGTTGTGTTTTGTATTTGTTTGTTTTTGTTGTTTTTGTTTGTTTGTTTGTTGCTTGTTTGTATTTTTGTTGTTGTTTTTGTTTGTTTGTTTGTTGCTTGTTTGTATTTTTGTTGTTGTTTTTGTTTTGTTTGTTGCTTGTTTGTATTTTTGTTGTTGTTTTTGTTTGTTTGTTTGTTGCTTGTTTGTATTTTTGTTGTTGTTTTTGTTTGTTTGTTTGTTGCTTGTTTGTATTTTTGTTGTTGTTTTTGTTTGTTTGTTTGTTGCTTGTTTGTATTTTTGTTTTGTTGTTTTTGTTTGTTTGTTTGTTGTTTGTTTGTATTTTTGTTGTTGTTTTTGTTTGTTTGTTTGTTGCTTGTTTGTATTTTTGTTGTTGTTTTTGTTTGTTTGTTTGTTGCTTGTTTGTATTTTTGTTGTTGTTTTTGTTTGTTTGTTTGTTGCTTGTTTGTATTTTTGTTGTTGTTTTTGTTGTTTGTTTTGTTTGTTGCTTTTTTGTTTGTTTTTTTGTTGTTTTGTGTTTTGTTTGTTTGTTTGTTGCTTGTTTGTATTTTTGTTGTTGTTTTTGTTTGTTTGTTTGTTGCTTGTTTGTATTTTTGTTTTGTTGTTTTTGTTTGTTTGTT
>JAPXFY010000013.1:83194348-83201848 GCA_030674185.1 Monoplex corrugatus | reverse complement strand
AAGGGTTAAAATCTTGCATTTGGTGGATAGGGTGCGGGATTCAAAAGGTTAAAATCTTGCATTTGGTGGATAGGGTGCGGGATTCAAAAGGTTAAAATCTTGCAGTTGATGGATAGGGCGCAGGGAATCAAAGGGTTAATTAAGTGATTTACTGGGGTGCTCATTGTTCCGTTTTGAGTCGATATCGCCTAGCCCCCATTACCACCCCCAATCCACTCCCACCCACCCCCATCCCCCAAACCCACCCCACCCCACCCCCCCAGTGTTCTCTCGACCTGGTATCCATTATTGACCGATGATGACAGATTCGTGTTTCAATCTAGATGGGCGAGCCATTTAGTCAGCAGCACCGTTAAAAAAAAAAAAAAAAAGAAACACCTCCTCTTCGCATCAGTAAGTGTGGCAATTAACGAATTGACGCCTACTGTACTTTACTTGCCTCTCTCTCCCTAACGCATCCGATGTGATGCTCTGATTTGGCTGCGCCATTTAACAGCCCCCCCCCCCAACACCGCCCCCCCTGCTCCCCCCGCTCTCCCCCCGCTCCCCCCCTCCCCCCTCGAAACTTTCGCCGACCCAAAAGCGCATGCACATGTTGTTCTGTAAGTTCGCTGCTTCTGTGAAAACTTCAGATGTTGGTGTAGTAGTCGCTGTTGTCGTTGTCGTCGTTGTCGTTATTGTTGTTGTTGTCGTCGACTTCGTCGTCGATGTCGTTGTTGTTGATGTGGTTGTTAATTTTGTTGTCGCTGTTGCTGTTGTTGTTGTTACTGTTGTTGTTGTTGTTGTTGTTATTATTCTTGTTCTTGTTGATGTTGTTGTTTTTGATTTGTTGTTTGTACTGTTGTTGTTGTTGTTGTTATTCTTGTTCTTGTTGATGTTGTTGTTGTTGTTGTTGTTGTTGTTGTTGTTGTTATTGTTGTTGTTGTTGTTATTCTTGTTCTTGTTGATGTTGTTGGTTTTGATTTGTTGTTGTTACTGTTGTTGTTGTTGGTATTCTTGTTCTTGTTGATGTTGTTGTTTTTGATGGATCTGGTGGTGGTGGTGGTGATGGTGGTGGTGTTTTTTGTCGCTGCTATTTGTTTTTGTTATTTTTGCTTTTGTTGTTGCTGTTGTTGTTGTTGGTGGTGGTGGTAGTATTGATGATGATGGTGGTGGTGGTGGCTATTTGGTGGTGTTTTTTGTTGTTGTTTTTTGTTGTTGTTGTTTTGTTGTTGTTTACTGCTGCTACTGATTTTGTAGTTGTTGGTATTGTTTCTTTCTGTTTTTGGTTGTTTTTGTTGTTGCTGTATTTTTGGACTTTTCTGTTTTTATTTTGTTTTGGATTTCTATTGGTTTTGTTTGTTTTGTTTTTTTGTTTTGTTTTGTTCTGTCTCTCTGTTATTATCGTCCCATCCAAGGCTTGAATACTGTTATGGTCGTTTTTCTTTCTTGCTTTTTTCTTTGCTTTTTTCTTTCTTTCTTTCTTTTTCTTTCTTGCTTTTTTCTTTCTTTTATTCTTTCTTCCTTTCTTTCTTTCTTTCTTTCATTTATTCTTTCTTTCTTTCGTTCTTCCTTTCTTTCTTTCGTTCTTCCTTTCTTTCTTTTTTCTTCCTTCCTTTCTTTCTTTCTTTCTTCCTTTCTTTCTTTTTTCTTTCGTTCTTTCTTCTTTCTTTCGTTCTTTCATTTATTCGTTCTTCCTTTCATTTATTCTTTCTTCCTTTCTTTCTTTCTTTCTTTCTTTCTTTCTTTCTTTCTTCTTTCTTTTCTTTCTTTCTTTTCCTTTCTTTCTTTCTTTCGTTCTTCTCTTTCTTTCTTTCTTTCTTTCATTTATTCTTTCGTTCTTTCTTTCTTTCTTCCTTTCTTTCTTTCATTTATTCTTTCTTTCTTTCTTCCTTTCTTTCTTTCATTTATTCTTTCTTCCTTTCTTTCTTTCTTTCTTTCGTTCTTTCTTTCTTCCTTTCTTTCTTTCTTTCTTTCGTTCTTCCTTTCTTTCTTTCGTTCTTCCTTCCTTTCTTTCTTTCTTCCTTCCTTTCTTTCTTTCTTTCTTCCTTTCTTTCTTCCTTTCGTTCTTTCTTTCTTTCGTTCTTCCTTTCTTTCTTTCTTTCTTCCTTCCTTTCTTTCTTTCTTTCTTTCTTTCTTTCGTTCTTTCGTTCTTTCTTTCTTCCTTTCTTTCTTTCTTTCGTTCTTCCTTTCTTTCTTTCTTTCTTTCTTTCATTTATTCTTTCGTTCTTTTCTTTCTTTCTTCCTTTCTTTCTTTCTTTTATTCTTTCTTCCTTTCTTTCTTTCTTTCTTTCGTTCTTTCTTTCTTTCTTCTTTTCTTTCTTTCTTCCTTCCTTTCTTTAATTTATTCTTTCTTTCTTTCGTTCGTTCGTTCATTCGTTCGTTCGTTCATTCGTTCTTTCTTTCCTTTGTCATCTATGATGTGATCGTTTATTATACTTGGGTACTTTAATCATGAAGCAAACTATGGATTCTTTTTCTGCTAAAAAAAAAAAAAAAAAAATCCAGGGATTCCTCTTCATGCAAGAAGATAGAATTTGGCATTTTTCACTTTGTTTTGTTGTGTATCGTCACTGCAGTCCTTCATGACATCGACACAGTTAAGTCAACGTTTTTTGTTTGTTTGTTTGTTTGTTGTTGTTTTTTCGCAGGCTGACAAGACTATCAATAAATACATAACGTGTTTTCAACAGACGCTAGTCAAAGAAGCATCATACTCTTAGCGTACTGTCATTCTCTCCCAGCGATCAATCGACAGCAATGAAACAAGTCAAGCTTACACACGCATACATTAAGATACATTCCGATATGGGCATCGTCCTCGCTCGTAATGGGATGCTGTGGCTCATCATACTGTTATTCTTCAGATGGCTACCACCACTCCCTACCACCACAACAACAACTGTCGCTGCTGCTGCTGCTGCTGCTGTTGCTGTTGTCGCTGTAGTTGATGTGGTTGTTGATAGCTGAAAGCACTTGACTGATGAAGAGATTGTGGATGGATGCGCGCAGCTTGCGGGCGTTCTCTTCTCGCGCACTATGGGGTTGATGGTGTAGTGAAACATATGTTGCATGGAACAATAACGACTTTGTTGAATTGTGATTGTTTCTTCGTGAGATTTGCTGCCAGGGACAATTCACTTACCACAGACAAGCCAGCCTATGTGTGTGGTAACGAAACCCTGGCCGAAAACTATGGATTGAAATTTGATCCGGATTATGTCTAAACTTTCTGAACGTGCGCGTAGAATAAAGGAATCGACACGAACGACAAGAGGCAGAATATCTGATCTTTTCCTTTCGCCCTTTTTTTTTTTTTTTTTTTTTGCAAAAAATCCTTTCAGATAAATGCACGTGTTTTTCTTTTTGTTTTTTGTTTTTTTTAATAATAATCCAGTGACACGTGACACTAACCTAGTAAGGAACTGAAGTTTTTCATTTTATTTTTGTTGTTGTTGTTGTTGTTATTGTGTTTTTTCTTCTTAATAGGTTCTGGGGTTAAGAGAAGTTCAATTTTTGTTTTCTTGTTTTATTTGGTCTGCTTTTTCTTTTTTCTTTCGTGTATGTTTTACTATAATTTGTTTGGTTTGGTTTGGTTTGGTTTTGTTTGGTTTTGTTTTCGGTTTGATTTGGTTTGGTTTGGTCTGGTTTGGTTTGGTTTGGTTTTGGTTTGGTTTGATTTGATTTGGTTTGGTTTGGTTTGGTTTGGTTTGGTTTGGTTTGGTTTGGTCTGGTTTGGTTTGGTTTGGTTGGGTTTGGTTTGGTTTGGTTTGGTTGGGTTGGGTTTAGTTTGGTTTGGTTTGGTTTGGTTGGGTTGGGTTTAGTTTGGTTTGGTTTGGTTTGGTTTGGTTTTGGTTTGGTTTGGTTTGGTTTGGTTTTAGTTTAGTTTAGTTTAGTTTGGTTTGGTTTGGTTTGGTTTTGGTTTGGTTTGGTTTGGTTTGGTTTGGTTTGGTTTTGGTTTGGTTTGGTTTAGTTTGGTTTGGTTTGGTTTGGTTTAGTTTAGTTTGGTTTGGTTTGGTTTGGTTTGGTTTGGTTTGGTTTGGTTTGGTTTAGTTTAGTTTAGTTTAGTTTGGTTTGGTTTGGTTTGGTTTGGTTTGGTTTTGGTTTGGTTTGGTTTGGTTTGGTTTGGTTTGGTTTGGTTTGGTTTAGTTTAGTTTAGTTTAGTTTGGTTTGGTTTGGTTTGGTTTGGTTTGGTTTGGTTTGGTGTTGAATGGAAAAGATTTTTAAAAAGTATACACAATTGAGTTCCTCGGACTACAAACACCGTTATATCGTGGTTGTTAGGGTTGTTGTCGTCATTGTCGTTGTTATTGTTGCTGTTGTTATTGCTGTTGATATTATTGTTGCTGTTGTTGCTGAGTTTACTTATATTTTAGTCTTTTTTCGTTTGTTTTACCTGTGTCAATTTTTTATATAATGTTTTTCTTTCTATTTGGTGGTTTCTTCTTCTTTTTCTTTCTTTTTCGTTTTCTTTTCTGTTTTTGTTTTTCCTTTTTTGTGTACGTGTGTGTACGTGTATGTATGTGTGTGTATGTATGTGTATGTGTGTGTATGTGTGTGTATGTGTGTATTGTTGTGTATTTTTTTTGTTTCGGGTTTATGTGCAAAGGTCAAACATTTCTTCGATCTGAAACGCTATAACGCTGTGGCTATCAGTGTTGCTGTCGTTTTTGCTGTTATTGTTATTGTTGTTGTTGTTGTTTTGCTGTTGTTGTTGTTGTTGTTGTTGTTGTTGTTTTGCTGTTGTTGTTGTTGTTGTTGTTATTGTTGTTGTTGTTGTTGTTGTTTTGTTGTTGTTGTTGTTTTGCTGCTGTTGTTATTGTTGTTGTTTTGTTGTTGTTGTTGTTGTTGTTGTTGTTATTGTTGTTATTGTTGTTGTTGTTGTTTTGCTGTTGTTGTTGTTTGGCTGTTGTTGTTGTGGTTGTTGTTGTTGTTTTGCTGTTGTTGTTGTTGTTGTTGTTGTTTTGCTGTTGTTGTTGTTGTTGTTGTTGTTGTTGTTTTGCTGTTGTTGTTGTTTTGCTGTTGTTGTTGTTGCTGTTGTTGTTGTTTTGCTGCTGTTGTTGTTGTTGTTGTTGTTGTTTTGCTGTTGTTGTTGTTGTTGTTGTTGTTGTTGTTGTTGTTTTGCTGTTGTTGTTGTTGTTGTTGTTGTTTTGCTGTTGTTCTTGTTGTTGTTGTTGTTTTGTTGTTGTTGTTGTTTTGCTGTTGTTGTTGTTGTTGTTGTTTTGCTGTTGTTCTTGTTGTTGTTGTTGTTGTTTTTGCTGTTGTTGTTTTGCTGTTGTTGTTGTTGTTGTTTTGCTGTTGTTCTTATTGTTGTTGTTGTTGTTGTTGTTTTGCTGTTGTTGTTGTTGTTGTTGTTGTTTTGCTGTTGTTGTTGTTGTTTTGCTGTTGTTGTTGTTGTTTTGTTGTTGTTGTTGTTGTTGTTTTGCTGTTGTTGTTGTTGTTTTTGTTTTGCTGTTGTTGTTGTTGTTGTTGTTGTTGTTTTGCTGTTGTTGTTGTTTTGCTGTTGTTGTTATTGTTGTTGTTGTTTTGCTGTTGTTGTTGTTGTTGTTGTTTTGCTGTTGTTGTTGTTGTTGTTATTGTTGTTTTGCTGTTGTTGTTGTTGTTGTTTTGCTGTTGTTGTTGTTGTTGTTTTGCTGTTGTTGTTGTTGTTGTTGTTGTTATTTTGCTGTTGTTGTTGTTGTTGTTTTGCTGTTGTTGTTGTTGTTGTTGTTTTGCTGTTGTTGTTGTTGTTATTTTGCTGTTGTTGTTGTTGTTGTTTTGCTGTTGTTGTTGTTGTTGTTGTTGTTTTGCTGTTGTTGTTGTTGTTTTGCTATTGTTGTTGTTGTTGTTTTGCTGTTGTTGTTGTTGTTGTTGTTTTGCTGTTGTTGTTGTTGTTTTGCTGTTGTTGTTGTTGTTTTGCTGTTGTTGTTTTTGTTGTTGTTTTGCTGTTGTTGTTGTTGTTATTTTGCTGTTGTTGTTGTTGTTGTTGTTTTGCTGTTGTTGTTGTTATTGTTGTTTTGCTGTTGTTGTTGTTTTGCTGTTGTTGTTGTTGTTGTTATTTTGCTGTTGTTGTTGTTGTTGTTTTGCTGTTGTTGTTGTTGTTGTTGTTTTGCTGTTGTTGTTGTTGTTGTTGTTGTTGTTGTTGTTGTTTTGCTGTTGTTGTTGTTGTTGTTATTATTATTATTATTGCTGCTGCTGATGCTGATGTAGAGTTTGTTTTTGCTTTAATCTGTTCGCCTTCATTTTTGTGTGTTTTGTTTGTTTGTTTGCTTGCTTCTCTTTTACTTCCTGCGTCAAATTCCTCATCTGAAATTTGATTCTCAGCTTTTAGACGCTGAAATGGAAAAGACATTAAGTGTCAACTAAACCCTTATAAATACCCTTAGTTTTAACTTCTAATAAACTGTAATCAAAGACAGTGTTTAAAACAAACACCATTACAAAAATACCCTGAAAAGGTCATGTCTAGCACTTGAGTGCTTTTCTTTTGAGAATGCGAACATGAGACGATCAGTCTGGTTCGGGAATAAAAAGCGGTCGAAAAATTAAACATAAGTTGCGTCTGAATACATACTGCAATCTCGAAAATGCGAAAATATTTTTTTGTCTTGGATGTATAGTTTACAATGGAGGTAACAAGATGTAAACGATTAAATTAAGTTAAAACGTTATCAGAAGTAAGAAGAACTTTGATTATAATTTGGGCGAAAAGTAGTAAAAATATATTTAGGAAACGTCCTAGTATCATAATCTGTAAGATTCAAACAAATCCATCTCTGGATTTTATTCCCACACCCCCTTCATGAATTGTGAGTAATTTCCAGCAAGTGTGGTTTTCCGATGTCTTGACTGGTAAACATTGTACACTCAAGATAAAGAAGACAAAACAAACAAACAAAAATCCCAAACAAAAACAAAAAAGAAACAAATAAACAAACAAAAAACAAATATACAAAATGGAGGACAAAGTACGCCAGACATTAACGAAATGTACTGAAACCTGAAGATTGTCCTGGCTGTGAAAAGTTCAAAATGCAAAACGTAGAAATAAAAACATTTCTGGTAAGCTCTTTTCTTTTTTTTTAAACTAAAGCAGAAAAGAAAATGAAAAGGCTCCAATTCTTCGTAACTTAATGTTAATATTCTGACAACTTGTTTTGGAAACATACCTTAAAGGTATACAATATTTTTGTTTGTTTGTAGATATGATAAAACCATCACTTACAGATTTAGTTTCAGAGCCGACACTGTGTAATGAACAAATCGAAATCCAAAATGACTTGATAAAATCCGAAAAGGGAGTTTCACATTTGAAAAAAATAAGATAAGATAAAATAAAATGAAAGTGAAAAAAAGAGAGAGAAATGATAATGATGATGATGATGATGATGATGATATCACAATAATGATGTCAATAATCATCACATCATCACAATGATGATGATAATGATGATGACAATGATAACAACAACAATAGCAACAACAACAATCAGAAGAAGAAGAAAAAGAAAACTGACGTTTGGTAACGAGAAGAAGAAAAAA
>JAPXFY010000013.1:83186848-83189348 GCA_030674185.1 Monoplex corrugatus | reverse complement strand
AAATAAAATGAAATAAAACAAAATAAAATAAAATAAAATAAAATAAAATAAAACAAAATAAAACAGAATAAATTAAGATAAAAACAAAATAAAATAAAATAAAATAAAATGAAATAAAATACAATACAATAAAATAAAATAAAATAAAATAAAATAAAATAAAAATAAAATAAAACAAAATAAAATAAAATAAAATAAAATGAAATAAAACAAAATAAAATAAAATAAAATAAAATAAAATAAAACAAAATAAATTAAGATAAAAATAAAATAAAATAAAATAAAATAAAACAGAATAAATTAAGATAAAAATAAAATAAAATAAAATAAAATAAAATAAAATAAAACAGAATAAATTAAGATAAAAATAAAATAAAATAAAATAAAATAAAACAGAATAAATTAAGATAAAAATAAAATAAAATAAAATAAAATAAAATAAAATAAAACAGAATAAATTAAGATAAAAATAAAATAAAATAAAATAAAATAAAATAAAATAAAACAGAATAAATTAAGATAAAAATAAAATAAAATAAAATAAAATAAAACAAAATAAAATAAAATAAAATGAAATAAGATCTGAATATAGATATAAACATAACTATAGACAGTAAAACATACATAAAAACAGGCTTAAATTACCTAAAACTGCTTCTTCACATCACAATTTCCAAGAGCTAAAAATGCACGTAACACATGTACCCAATTATCAATCCTAAGAAAGAGCATGTAAAACCTTATCCAACACATACAGGTGAACAGACCAGGAAGGCAGACAATGATAGGAAGAAATGACAGAAAGCAAAGGAACAAGACAGAAACAAAAGAGAATGACAGAAAAGAGGAAATTTCTAGCACAGGATTTTCAGAAGGTAGGGATACCATTTCTACTGAAAGAGCCCCTGGCATCCCCACGGGAGCTGGGGGGGGGGGGGGAGGGGGGTTGATATTGGTAAGTTTGTCGATGTCCACAGACCGGAGAGAATGATATTATTGTGTAATTTCCGTTTACTAAAAAAGAAAGACTGAAGTCATGGTGATCAGTAAAAAACATGAAATCCCCTCCTGCAAAATAACAGCAAACGGCACAACCTTGACACAGGTTAATAAGTTCAAATACCTGGGAACGGTCGTTTCATCAGACGGCAGATGCACATCGGAAATAGCTGGCAGAATCGGCCAAGCCAAAACAGCATTCAAGAAGATGACAAGCATTCTTACAACAAATGCCTATCAATTAACATCAGAAAGAGAGTCCTTGAATGTTATATAGAACCAATACTGTTGTACGGATGCGAGGCGTGGACAGTCAGCAAGCAAAGCCAGAGCAGGATCGAGGCAGCCGAGATGTGGTTTCTCAGAAGAATGTTGAGAGTTCCATGGACAGCAAAGAAAACAAACGAGACAGTCTTGATGGAGGCAGACACAAGTAGATCACTCATAAGGAAGATTAGGAAAAGACAAGCAACATTTATAGGCCATTTTATGAGGAAGGGGGATTTGGAGCACCTGGTCACAACAGGAAAGCTGGAGGGAAAGAGAGCACCAGGTAGACCCAGGGAGAGAATGCTGGACGGACTTGCAGAATGGCTGGGGATGAAGAGGGTGGGGGAGATGCTGGGGGCAACGAGAGATAGGGATGGTTGGAAGTCCATGGTCGCCAACGCCATGCGGCAGGGCACCTGATGATGATGATGAGGGATATTATTTCTACTGAAAGAGCCCCCGGCATCCCCACGGGAGCTGGGGGGGATTGATATTGGTAAGTTTGTCGATGTCCACAGACCGGAGAGAATGATATTGTTGTGTAATTTCCGTTTACTAAAAAAGAAAAGTGAGATTATCGTTTTAGTGGGCTGATTAATGGAGATGAATGAGTGAATTCAGTCACGCTTTGAGCTCCTATGGTGGCAGTGTGACACTTGATTGGTTTGATTTGAAATGGAAGCTAAACAAACGGTATTGTGTCAGAAAGTATGGTGGTCTTTTTTTTTCTTTTCTTTTATTTTTTAGGTTTGGTGGGTGGAGTGGGGGGGGGTGGGTGGGTGGTAAGGATTTTATGAGACGCATGCCCATTGGCTGTCCGAGGCGGGCCCCAGTAGCTCAGTTGGTTTGAGAGTCTGGATTCACATGCTAATGGTTGTGGGTTCGAATCCCAGGGCTGCGCTATATTAAAACTGGCCATCTCACTGTCCCATCTTAACATCATCGTTGTTCTGGTGATGTCAGTATAGGATTAGATAAGTCCCCCTTCCCCCACTTCCCTGGGATGGTTATCCCCGTCGGCCATATCACCTGAGGTGGGTGTCGACGTAAAACTGAACCAAACCAATCAATCAATTGGTTGTCCTTAGACTCTCCGCACCAATCTTAACCCTTTGACACCCTCACCCTATCCACCAGCATCCTGCTTTGTCAACCATGCGAGCAAAGCAAAAAAAAACTTATCCCTTTGACTCCCGCACCCCGTCCACCAGCGTCCTGCTTTATCAACCAT
>JAPXFY010000013.1:83179348-83181848 GCA_030674185.1 Monoplex corrugatus | reverse complement strand
TGTCTGTCTCTGTCTCTGTCTCTGTGTCTGTCTTTGTCTCTGTCTCTGTGTCTGTCTCTCTCTCTGTCTCTGTGTCTGTCTCTGTCTCTGTGTCTGTCTCTGTCTCTTTGTCTGTCTCTGTCTGTCTCTGTGTCTGTCTCTGTCTCTGTCTCTGTGTCTGTCTCTGTGTCTGTCTCTGTGTCTGTGTCTATCTCTGTCTTTGTCTCTGTCTCTGTCTCTGTGTCTGTGTCTGTCTCTGTGTCTGTGTCTGTGCCTGTCTCTGTCTCTGTCTCTGTCTCTGTGTCTGTGTCTGTGTCTGTGTCTGTGTCTGTCTCTGTGTCTGTGTCTGTGTCTGTCTCTGTGTCTGTCTCTGTGTCTGTGTCTGTATCTGTCTCTGTGTCTGTGTCTGTGTCTGTCTCTGTGTCTGTGTCTGTCTCTGTGTCTGTGTCTGTGTCTGTCTCTGTGTCTGTGCCTGTCTCTGTGTCTGTATCTGTCTCTGTGTCTGTCTCTGTGTCTGTCTCTGTGTCTGTCTCTGTGTCTGTGTCTGTGTCTGTCTATGTATCTGTGTCTGCCTCTGTCTCTTTGTCTGTGTCTGTGTCTGTCTCTGTGTCTGTCTCTGTGTCTGTATCTGTGTCTGTCTCTGTGTCTGTGTCTGTGTCTGTGTCTGTCTCTGTGTCTGTCTCTGTCTCTGTCTCTGTGTCTGTCTCTGTGTCTGTCTCTGTGTCTGTGTCTGTGTCTGTCTCTGTGTCTGTGTCTGTCTTTGTCTCTGTCTCTGTGTCTGTGTCTGTCTCTGTTTCTGTCTCTGTGTCCGTGTCTGTCTCTGTGTCTGTCTCTGTGTCTGTGTCTGTGTCTGTGTCTGTGTCTGTCTCTGTGTCTGTCTCTGTGTCTGTGTCTGTCTCTGTGTCTGTGTCTGTGTCTGTGTCTGTGTTTGTGTCTGTCTCTGTGTCTGTGTCTGTGTCTGCCTCTGTCTCTGTCTCTGTGTCTGTGTCTGTCTCTGTCTCTGTGTCTGTGTCTGTCTCTGTCTCTGTGTCTGTCTCTGTCTGTGTGTCTCTCTGTCTCTGTGTCTGTGTCTGTATCTGTGTCTGTGTCTGTGTCTGTCTCTGTATCTGTGTCTGTCATTGTCTCTGTGTCTGTGTCTGTCTCTGTCTCTGTGTCTGTGTCTGTCTCTGTGTCTGTGTCTGTCTCTGTGTCTGTCTCTGTGTCTGTGTCTGTGTCTGTGTTTGTGTCTGTCTCTGTGTCTGTGTCTGTGTCTGTCTCTGTGTCTGTCTCTGTGTCCGTGTCTGTCTCTGTGTCTGTCTCTGTGTCTGTGTCTGTCTCTGTGTCTGTCTCTGTGTCTGTCTCTGTGTCTGTGTCTGTGTCTGTCTCTGTGTCTGTCTCTGTGTCTGTGTCTGTGTCTGTCTCTGTGTCTGTGTCTGTGTCTGTGTCTGCCTCTGTCTCTGTGTCTGTCTCTGTCTCTGTCTCTGTGTCTGTCTCTGTCTCTGTGTCTATCTCTGTCTCTGTGTCTCTCTGTCTCTGTGTCTGTGTCTGTATCTGTGTCTGTGTCTGTCTCTGTATCTGTGTCTGTCTCTGTCTCTGTGTCTGTGTCTGTCTCTGTCTCTGTGTCTGTGTCTGTCTCTGTCTCTGTGTCTGTCTCTGTGTCTGTGTCTGTGTCTGTCTCTGTGTCTGTCTCTGTCTCTGTCTCTGTGTCTGTGTCTGTGTCTGTCTCTGTCTCTGTCTCTGTCTCTGTGTCTGTCTCTGTGTCTGTCTCTGTCTCTGTCTCTGTGTCTGTGTCTGTGTCTGTGTCTGTCTCTGTGTCTGTGTCTGTGTCTGTCTTTGTGTCTGTGTCTGTGTCTGTCTCTGTCTCTCTCTCTGCCTGTGTCTCTGAAACCATACATAATGCTCTGTTACTCTGATTTCCTTCTGTACTAGGTCTTAAATTATTAATTTATTGACACATTTCTTAAAGCGAAATCACTGAAAATAGGCAACGCCTCCTGGAGCTTTGTTCCTATCATGGCCTCTGCATGACCAACTCATACTTTCAGACGAAGCCTCAACACACAAAGTGTCATGGAGACATCCTCTGTCAAAACATTGACACTAACTGGACATGGTCATTGTCAGACTTACACATTGACACTAACTGGACATGGTCATTGTCAGACTAACACATTGACACTAACTGGACATGGTCATTGTCAGACTTACACATTGGCACTAACAGGACATGGTCATTGTCAGACTAATACATTGGCACTAACAGGACATGGTCATTGTCAGACTAATACATTGGCACTAACAGGACATGGTCATTGTCAGACTAATACATTGGCACTAACTGGACATGGTCATTGTCAGACTAATACATTGGCACTAACAGGACATGGTCATTGTCAGACTAACACATTGGCACTAACAGGACATGGTCATTGTCAGACTAATACATTGGCACTAACTGGACATGGTCATTGTCAGACTAACACATTGACACTAACTGGACATGGTCATTGTCAGACTAATACATTGGCACTAACTGGACATG
>JAPXFY010000013.1:83141848-83144348 GCA_030674185.1 Monoplex corrugatus | reverse complement strand
TATCAACTGCAAAACCTTAACCCTTTGACTCCTGCACCTTATCCATCAACTGCAAAAAACTTAACCCTTTATTGACTCCCGCACCCTATCCCCAACTGCAAAAACTTAACCCTTTGACTCCCGCACCCTATCCATCAACTGCAAAAACTTAACCCTTTGACTCCCCACACCCTATCCATCAACTGCAAAAACTTAACCCTTTGACTCCCCTCACCCTATCCATCAACTGCAAAAACTTAACCCTTTGACTCCCCCACACCTATCCATCAACTGCAAAAACTTAACCCTTTGACTCCCCTCACCCTATCCATCAACTGCAAAAACTTAACCCTTTGACTACCCCACACCCTATCCATCAACTGCAAACACCTTAACCCTTTGACTCCCACCTACCAACTGCAAACTTAACCTTGACTCCCACACCCTATCCACAACTGAAAAAAACTTAACCCTTTGTTGACTTCGGCACCCTATCCATCAACTGCAAAACCTTAACCCTTTGACTCCCGCACCCTATCCAACAACTGCAAAAACCTTAACCCTTTGACTCCTTCACCTTACCCATCAACTGCAAAAACTTAACCCTTTAACTCCCACACACTATCCATCAACTGCAAAACTTAAACTGTTTAACCCCTTACCCTATCCATGGATAGGGTGAGGGGAGTCAAAGGGTTAAGGATTTGCTTTGCTAGCATGGGTTGTCGATGCAGGATGCTGGTGGACATAGTGCGGGAGTCAAAAGGTTAACTACCTCCCCCCCCCCCCTCCGCTATCCTCACTTGAGAAGATGAAAACAAGAAAGAAGATGGTGAACACATCCTAACAATCTCGATTTTTGTTTTGTTTTGATGTGTCAAGTTTGTTTTGATTGTTCGTTTCTTTGTTTCACGATTTGAATTGATCTTCTAAAAATTCAGTCTGAGAATTCTACTTTATACAGTGAATTTTATTTACTTATTTATGTATTTATTTATCTATTTATTTATTATCTATGTATTTATTTATTTATCTATTTATTCATTTATTTACTTATTTGTTTGTTTATTTATCTATTTATTTATTCATTTATTTGATTATTATTTTTAATATTTATTTATTATCTATTTGTTCATTGTTCATTTGCTTATTTTCTTTATTTCCTTTAATCGTTTTATGTGTGTGTTGTTGTTGTTCTTGTTGTTGGTGTTGTTTGTGAGCATACATACAAGCATACACGTCTACATTCATGCATGCCTACATACATGCATGCATTTGTGTGTGTGTGTGTGTGTGTGTGTGTGTGTGTGTGTGTGTGTGTGTGTGTGTGTGTGTGTGTGTGTGTGTTTGTGTATGTATATATGTATATATCTATATATATATATAATATATATATATAACATAAGATATACTTATATACTATATATATATTATTATATATATATATATATATAATGTATATAATGTATATATATATTATATCAATTTACTTACATACATGTATGTATTATCATCAACTTATCATTTATATTATCATATATTTGAATACATACTTTTATAATAACATACATGCATTGTCATGCTATTCATTCATGTATACATACATTCATAATCTACTATATATTATTCTTTATAATGATACATTATAGTACATACATACATACATACACTATCCACAAACATACATGCATATGTTATCATGCATACATACAGTACATATCTACATACATACATACTATATATACATGCATAATACAGTACATACAGTACATACATACATACATACATATATTACATGCATACATAATAATACATAATACATACATACATAATACATATGATACATACATACAATAATACATACATACATACATACATACATACATACATCATATATACATACATACATACATACATACATACATAATACATACATACATACAGTACAACACACATACATACACACACCACAACACACACACACACACACACACACACAACACACACACACACACACACACACAACACACGAATGCACGCAACACATATACGCACAAAACACACACATGCACAAATAACATGCACACACATACACACACATTCTCCCCCCCCCTTCTCCTTAGCATACACGTGCCCAAATACACTCAAAAGCGTGACACATACAGTACATACATGGATACACACATACATCCTCTCATCCATTTATAAGCACACACACGTGTTGGACTGCCTACATGAAATTGAACAGACGAAAAGATGGACAACAGCGAACAAACCCAATTGTTGTGGTTGAAAGCGGATGTAAAGGTACATGCACGTACACACGTGCGCACACGCACAGGCAAATACGGATGCCAGGGTACATGCACGTACGCACGTTCGCACCCCCCTCCACACACACACACACACAGAAAATCACAGATGCTAAGGTACATAAACGTACGCATTTACGCACGTACGCACATATACATACACAACACAAACACATACCCATAACTACACACACAAACAGAAGACACAC
>JAPXFY010000013.1:83126848-83134348 GCA_030674185.1 Monoplex corrugatus | reverse complement strand
CGAACACTTTGGTTGTGGCAAAACAACGTATGGAGCTTCAGAATGCTAAGTGTTGAGACTATAGTAAGGGGAAAGGGGCTTGCAGCTATGCGAGATGGTGGCGAGACAGGGTGCCCAAAAGAGAGATGAAGACCCAGAGAAGGATATGAGAGGGTTCTACCATTCTGTCTTGGTCTGGAAGCTGGGCTGGACCTGGTTGGTGCGTGTTGTGTGGCTATGTGCTATGTTAATACACACATACACATGTCATTTACATGTAACCAAGATTATTCCAGAAGTAGGCTGATAAAATACCAGTATAAAATATAGACTAGGTAAAACAGCCTAGGTAGGGCCTCAGGACCTGGCCAGCTCATGGGTTTATGTGCAGGCTTAAGGCATGTGCCATGATTACCATACACATGGCACCTGTGACGTTAGTGCATATGGAATTCGTTCCGAGCGCGGAGACGTCATCTTGAGAAATTGAAACTGAAACTGAAACTGAAACTATGTAATGTGGTTTGTCATCTCCCCACCTTGCCATTCGGTTTGTAAACATGGTAACTGATGACTGGGTCCGAATGGGTCATGCAACGCATGGACAGCCCCCCTTTTGCTTGATGAAATGACTATCCAGTGGCGTCGGGAGTTTGGGAGGTGACTGTCCGTAGAGTGGTGAGGCATTGGCGTTGTGGGTCCCATCTACCACCCTCGGGTGTTTCTAATTAACTTATTAATACCAGAAATAAGATGGAAGCAGGGAGATTTTTAAATATCAATTAAGCAACATAACTCTTGAGAGTCACGGAGTTATCTCCCATGTAGAATTTCATAAATCCAACATGCTGACTGGGTAGCTCAAACCGTGTTGGATTTGAGAAATTCTACATGGGAGATAACTCCGTGACTCTCAAGAGTTATGTTGCTTAAGTGATAACTTATCAATAGTCTCCCTAAGCTTGCACAAACCCTTATGCGCTGGCAAGGTCTTGAAGTGGGGAGGGAAGGGTGGGACTTATGAAACACTGAGATGACCTCACCAGGATGATCGAAACATTAAGATGGGCAGAACACAGGCCAGATTTCGTCTTTGCGTCACGTCTCTCTGAAACTACAAACACTTGCATTTACACACACACCGCTGAGGGCGTGTACGCGGCGCCGCGCGCACACCACACACACACACACACACACACACACACACACACACACACACACACATACACAAACACACACACACACACACACACAAACACACACACACACACACACACACACACACACACACGATATGCAATCACACACACAAACACACACACACACACACCCACACCACACACACAACACACACAAACAAAAACATAACACAATATGCACACATATACTCACACAAACGGACACACACACACACACAAACACACATAAACACACACAAACACACCACACCCACACCCACACACACACACCCACACACACCACACTCACACAAAAAAAACCCACCCCCACCCACACCACCCACCCACCCACCCACCCACATCCATACACACACACCGACACATGAATCAGTGACGTACCAGGCAAAATGAAGCAAGCAGCAGAGCGTAAACGATTCTGGAACCGCCGTCCAAAAGAGCAGGAACAAAAGCTGCTGCCGGCTCGGTCTCTCCTCTTCCTCCACCTTCCTGCTGACTTCGACCTGTCACGCCGCACAGGGCAAAAACAAAAGCGGGAGGAAACAGGCATAGAAATCAGTGCCAAGTTTGTTCTGCCAGTGTCAATAGCACCTAGAACTGTCAATATCCTCTGGATTGTCAATAGCCTTCTGGGGAATGTCAACAGCTCTGGAGCCGAACCCTAACCCCCCCCCCCCACTCTCACCCACCCCCCTGTCCCAGTAGCCGATGTAGGGTGAGGCCGGTTGGCTTGGTTGTGTGTTGTGTTGTCCACGGGTTTAGCTTTCTGTTTGCAGGTCTGACCGCCGTAACGGAACTTTGTGACAGCCGCGTGTTTGACTAGTCAAATGGCCGGCTTCAGTGTCTTGCATAAAATTATTACGTTTCTGGGTTCGAGTCCCTGCCAATCGATACGGTCCTGCCTGCCTGTTGTCCAGGAGAGGAGAAATTCACGGGGTTGAAAAGTAGCGTTCATTAAGTGTTCTTTTTAACATACGTATGAATGGACAAAAATTTGGGAGAAGTGAGGACATTGGGGTTGGGGTGGGGAGGGAACACAGAGGTGTGACGAACCAAACGCTTGGTCACTGAGCGACTCATGTGTTCGACAGGCTAAACGTTTAGAATGAATGTTTCTGGGACTGTGCTCTTTCCATATTTCTGTTATGATTGAAAATGATGATACTAAAATGATTATGATGATAGAAATGATGATGATGACGATGATGATAATTATTTTGATACCAACAACAACAACAAGAGTAATGATGATGGTGAGGAGGAGGAGGAGGAAGAGCTGGAAGAGAAGGGTAATGTTGATGATGATGATGAGGAGGATGGTGGTGATGATGATAATGATGATGATGATAATGACGACGACGACGACGATGATGATGATGACGACGACGACGATGATGATGACGATGACGATGACGATGATGACGATGACGATGATGATGATGACGATGACGATGACGATGACGATGATGACGATGACGATGATGATGACGATGAAGATGACGACGACGACGATGATGATGACGACGACGATGATGATGATGATGATAATGATGATGATGACGATGAAGAATCATTCTTGTATAACGCTGCTCTCCAAACTAGTGGAGTGTGTGGCTAAGTGGTTAAAGCTCTTACCCAAAACGCGAGAAACTCGGGTTCGAATCGAGGATGGTACAGGACTCATTCTCCCCCCCCACCCCTCCACTCCGTATCCTAGTGGTCAAAGTGCTAGTGTTTTAGATGTGACGATAAACCCAGGTACCATGTGCGACAGACATTTA
This sequence comes from Monoplex corrugatus, assembly GCA_030674185.1. Lineage (NCBI taxonomy): Eukaryota > Metazoa > Mollusca > Gastropoda > Littorinimorpha > Ranellidae > Monoplex > Monoplex corrugatus. Next base: position 83,131,392 of record JAPXFY010000013.1, on the reverse strand, counting down.
GCACACAGCAACAAAGGAATCGTCCCCAACTAATGTCTGAAGAAACCCCCACTTCATTAAGTAAACAGAACCACACGCCTACAGACAAAAAGAGGACAAATGGGTGGCATCGCGGTGACGCCAGGGATAGCATTCGGTATTTTACAAGGTTCAGTCATTGTGATAAAAAAAATAAATGAATACAAAATATACACAAAAAGTGCAACAGCATTCATCATCATCATCATGTGCCTTGCCACAAGGCGCTGGCGATCATGGCCCTCCGTATGTATCTATCCCTTGTTGCCGCAAGCACATCTTCCACCCTCTCTGTCCTCAGCCACTCTGCAAGTCTGTCCAATATTTTCTCCCTGGGTCTACCTGGTGCTCTCTTTCCCTCCTGCTTTCTTGTTGTGACAAGGTGTTCTAATTCCCCTTTCCTCATAAAATGGCCTATAAATGTTGCCTGTCTTTTCCTACACTTTCTTATTGATGATCTTCTTGTGTCTGACTCCATCAAGACTGTCTCGTTTGTTTTCTTTGCTGTACATGGAACTGTCAACATTCTTCTAAGAAACCACATCTCTGCTGCCTCAATCTTGTTCTGGCTTTCCGTGTTGCTATTATCTCCTGGACTCACACAAGTCCATTTTCTTCTGTTAAGCTCCTCAAAACAGGTGTTTCCTACTATGAACTCATTCATCTGTGCCCATTCCGCAAGTTTCCCTCCACTTTCATTTTGTGTACCAAGGCCATGAACAACATTGAGCATTAATTGGCTTCAACGAAAAGAGGGTCAGGCCGCTAGTTATGGACTTGCCTATGGACCGTACGGATGAGTAAGCATACTGGAGTTCATCGCCTGATGTGGGTCTTCAAATAGGACACCAAACCAATGCCGGAGACACATGGTCTTCAGCAGAGACTGCATGGGAAGGGGTCCTGTATACCCTGGATTCTGCTTCTGCCAGTCCCTGTTCTGCTGAATAGGTGTTACCTGCACTGATCAGTTGTGTTAACAGGTTTTAACAAGAAACACCACGAGGATGCGGGTGGAACCCAGGGCATCAATGCTTCGCCACTCTCCCCAAAGAAGAATCACTCTCCCGAAGAATCATCACGACCCAAGCTCCCAAGACCACTCGATAGTCATTCATCATCATCATCATCATCATCATCATCATCATCATCATCATCATCATCATCATCATCATCATCATCATCATCATCATCATCATCATCATCATCATCATCATCATCAGGTGCCCTGCCACATGGCGTTGGCGACCATGGACTTCCAACCATATCTCTCTCTCGTTGCTCCTAGCATCTCCCCCACCCTCCTCATCCCCAGCCACTCTGCAAGTCCGTCCAGCATTCTCTCCCTGGGTCTACCTGGCGCTCTCTTTCCCTCCAGCTTTCCCGTTGTGACCAGGTGCTCTAAATCCTCCTTCCTCATAAAATGGCCTATAAATGTTGCCTGTCTTTTCCTAATCTTCCTTATGACCTACACACACACACACACACACACACACACACACACCACACACACACACACACACACACACACACACACACACACACAGATACACACACATGCACAAACACAACACAACACCACACCACACCACACCACACCACACCACAACACAACACAACACAACACAACTCAACACAACACATTACATCAAGCAAAGGGGGGATGTATAATGTATATGCGTTGCATGACCCATTTCGGCCCAGTCATCATATTTGTTGTTCACAAACCGAATGGCAAGGTGGGGGGATGACGTGCATTCAGAGAACACGACAATAGCATCGGTATCTCACAGTGCAATGCTTTAAGGCTTCTTTGAGCAACATTCTTACAGCTAGTCCTCGTGTACTCTGAGAGTGATAGGACTTAAAACTCAGAACCGGAAGATGACAAACCCCGGGACATTCCCACACAACACAACACAACACAAACACACAACACAACACAACACAACACAACACAACACAACACAACATACACAACTACAACACAACACAACACAACACAACACAACACAAACACAACACAACACATACACACACTACAACACAACACAACACAACACAACACAACACAACACAACACAACACAACACACCACAACACAACACAACACAACACACCACACCACAGCACAACACAACAGCACAGCACAGCACAACACAACACAACACAACACAACACAACACAACACAACACAACACAGCACAGCACAACACAACACAACACAACACACCACAACACAACACAACACAACACACCACACCACAGCACAACACAACAGCACAGCACAGCACAACACAACACAACACAACACAAACACAACACCACACCACACCACAACACAGCACAGCACAGCACACCACACCACAACACCACACAACACAACACAACACAACACCACACCACACAACACCACACCACACCACAACACCACACCACAACACAACACAACACAACACAACACAAAACACAACACCACACCACACCACAACACAGCACAGCACAGCACACCACACCACAACACCACACAACACAACACAACACAACACAACACAACACCACACCACACAACACAACACTACACAGCACAACACCACACCACACCACACCACACCACACCACACAGCACAACACAACACAACACAACACAACACAACACAACACAACACAACACAACATAACACCACACCACACCACACCACACCACACCACACCACACCACAGCACAGCACAGCACAACACAACACAACACAACACAACAAAAACACACCACAACACATCACACCACAACACAGCACAACACATCACATCACAGCACAGCACAACACAACACAACACAACACAACACAACACAACACAACACAACATACCACAGCACACCACACCACAACACAACACAACACAACACAACACAACACAACAACACAACACAACACAACACAACACAACACAACACAACACAACACAACACAACACAATATCACTTCAAGTGAAAAGACGTTAAATCAAAGAACGAACGAACGAACGAACCACACCACACCACACCACACCACACCACACCACACCACACCAAACCACACCACACCACACCACAACACAACACAACACAACACAACACACCACACCCCACACCACACCACACCACACCACACCACACCACACCACAACACAACACAACACAACACAACACAACACAACACAACACAACACAACACAACACAACACAACACAACACAACACAACACAACACAACACAACACAAACACAACACGACGCGACGCGACACGACACGACACGACACGACACAACGCAACGCAACGCAACGCAACACGACATGACACAACAACACAACACAACACAACAACACAACACAACACAACAACACAACACAACACAACACAACACAACACAACACAACGCAACGCGACACGACACGACACGACACAACACAACACAACGCAACGCAACACAACACAGCACAACACAACACAACACAACACAACAACACCACAACACACCACACCACACCACAACACAGCACAGCACAGCACAACACAACACAACACACCACACCACACCACACCACACCACACCACACCACAACACAACACAACACAACACAACACAACACAACACAGCACAACACAACACAACACACCACACCACACCACAACACAACACAGCACAGCACAGCACAGCACAACACCACACCACACCACACTACACAGCACAACACAAGATACAAGATACAAGATAGTTTATTTGTCCCGAAGGAAATTACGTTGCCAATCACATTACAAATTAGACATAAAATTATACATTATAAATTATAAAGGCATTAAAAACAAACAATTTATATTATCACATACATTATAATATCACATACTCTCGCATATCACAGCGCGCTGCTCTCACAAAGACCAAGTGCCAATTATCACAATAAACATTAAAATAGTAAAAATAGAGTGCAGGTTAAGCATAAAGATTTCAAATAAAATTACGAGTATAAGCGTTGTTACACTCTCCACATATAAACAAACAAACAAATAAGCAAATAAAAGAAAGAAAAAAAAACAAACCCAAAGTGATTCATTCATCCATTCCCTCAAAACCTCCCGATTCCCTGACAAAAAACACAGCGGTATCACCCTAGGTCATCGTGATGTTTTAAAGGACATTCTAACATAATTTCTTTTTTCAGTGTCCTGGAAAAAAAGGTAAGCATCTTACACTCGATCCTGTCTGGAACCAAAATTTCACGCCTCAAAAAAAAAAAAAAAAAATCCCCAGTAATTCCAGACATGCTTCTAAAAAGAGAAACAAAAGGTAGGCTGCCAAATCCAATATTGCATGGTGCGATCGATTGTTGTTATGGTTTGTTGTGTGTGTGTGTGTGTGTGTGTGTGTGTGTGTGTGTGTGTGTTGTGTGTGTGTGTGTTGTGTGTGTTGTGTGTGTGTGTGTGTTTTGTGTGTGTGTGTGTGTGTGTGTGTGTGTGTGTGTGTGTGTGTGTGTGTGTGTGTGTGTG
>JAPXFY010000013.1:83114348-83116848 GCA_030674185.1 Monoplex corrugatus | reverse complement strand
AGAGTTCCATGGACAGCAAAGAAAAACAAACGAGACAGTCTTGATGGAGGCAGACACAAGTAGATCACTCATAAGAAAGATTAGGAAAAGACAGGTAACATTTATAGGCCATTTTATGAGGAAGGGGGATTTGGAGCACCTGGTCACAACGGGAAAGCTGGAGGGAAAGAGAGCACCAGGTAAACCCAGGGAGAAGATGCTGGACGGACTTGCAGAGTGGCTGGAGAAGAGAGGGGTGGGAGAGATGCAAGGGGCAACGGGAGATAGAGACAGATGGAAGTCCATGATAGCCAACGACATGCGGCAAGGCACCTGATGATGATGATGATGATGATGATGTCACATACAGTGACTGAATCGTAGGGCGTCCTAAGTTTGTCATCATTGCAATGTCGGTTGAAGAGTGGCAGAATGGTTCAGACGTTCGCATGCCAATAACTAAACTCGGGATTCCAGGGTTCGCTCCCTGTAGAGGCCTCGACTTTTCTCCTCAGTTTGACCGGAAAGTCAAACTGAACGTCTAGTCCTTCGGAAGGGGACGAAAAACGAGTTGGACCCATGTGCCTTCTGGCTGCGCACGTTAAAGATCCCACGGCAGTTGAACATCGTGAAGAGCAGGGCATTGCCCGGCTACCTTGATATAAAACAATGAAGAGATAGGTTGATTTCCTAGGTCCCACTCCTTGAAGACCAATAAGCCTTCTTGTCTTCCTGAAGTCTTGGTTTATAAAAAAGTGAATATGAATATGAATTTGAATCGAGGGAGAGGGGATGGGCGCCGGCCTTGTGGTGCTGGCCCCTGGAAAAGTTGAGGTCTCTGCCACCTCACTTCCCTACGCGACCTCAGGGTTATGGAACTATCTAGGTAGGATCTCAGGACCTGGCCAGCTCATGGGTTTATGTGCAGGCTTAAGGCTTGTGCCGTGATCATTGTGGATCTTCTCCATCACATGGAATCTGTGACGTTGGTGTATGTGAAATTTATTCCTAGCGCGGAGACGTCATCTTGAGAAACTGAAACTGAAACTGAAAGCTCTTATGTCAAAGGGTACAACGCATCGCATAGAAGTGACGAATACAATTTACGGCATAGAAAATATGTACAATTTATCACTGACAGGTACAACTTATCACATAGAAGTGATGAATATGATTTATCATGTACAAGTGACGAATACAATGTATAACATAGAAAATATGAATACCATTTATCATTGACAAGTACAATTCATCACACGCACGTGACAGGTACGATTTATCATATAGAAGTGACGCATACAATCTGTCACACAGAAATGGCAAATACAATTTACCACATAGAAAGGATAAACACGTTTTATCACATAGAAAGAACGAATACACACACGTACACACACACAGACACACAGACACACACACACACATATATATATATATATATACATATATATGTATATACGTACATATGTGTATATATGTATATATATATGTATATACATGTATATATATATATATATATAGATATGCACGTATACATACACACACACATGCACGCGCGCGCGCGCACACACACACACACACACACACACACACACACACACACACACACACACACACACACACGTCTAATATCACTTATAGTGAAAAGACGTTAAATCAAGGAACGAACGAACACCACACACACACACACACACACACACACACACACACACACACACACACACACACACACACACACACACACACACACACACACACACACACACACACACACACACATACACTGGCCTATATAAAACAATCTCAGTAATTTTGTTTTGCTTTTCGTTTTATTGTTTTCTTTTCTTTCGTTTGCTTGTTTTGTTTTGTTTTGTTTTGTCGTTGTTGTTTTGTTGTTGTTGTTGTTGTTGTTGTTGTCTTTGAGGATGGTGGGTGGTGGTGAAGGCGGAATGGGGAGGGGTGTTTTAAAAAAAAAAAAAAAAATTGAAAAGTGTATCATAGTAAATCGACCAAACCAATCCCACTGACCGACACAGAATCCCCACAAATCCCCAAGGACGTGTCTGAATCCATGAAAGATGAAGCGGATGTGAGAGAGATCAAAACCACGCATGCGTGACGATACTCCACGGTCTGGTGGCCCCATCAGATGTCCAGCCCCCACTTGGCTGGCCAGAGAGTCCAAAGAGCAGCAAGTGTATCTGCTTTCCTCCTGCACTGACCGCGTCTGTATTCATTCATCCTACATTAGGTCGTCATCCCTGTCTCCAGAGACCGTGGGAGGACTGAAGTCAGAAGCACCAGACCTGCAGGCGCCCGTATCAAACTACGGTACTATACGGTATCACGCAATGTTTACACAGTCATTTATATCAGATTTCCCTTGTGGGGATGTCGGGGGCTCTTTCTGTATACAGGGGGGGGGGGGGGGGGGGTGGAGTGCGCAAAAGTAGGTAATACAGTAAGTATCACATCATTATTATAATACTTAATTCATTAAAATTATAAGCACATTAAGTTA
>JAPXFY010000013.1:83104348-83109348 GCA_030674185.1 Monoplex corrugatus | reverse complement strand
AGCTTGACCATTGGAAACATTACATTGAACTTAAATACGAATATGATGAATGAATCACAAAAAAACTGGGCGTACGACAGACCTTGACTACGAATGTAAGAAAAGAAAAAGAAAAATGATGGGACTTGAAATAGCCAAACGGCTAATGTGTTATGTCCCTATTACTAAACTAAACTAAACTAAACCATGACTTCAGTCGTCTCCAGCCCATTATTTTAGCTTTCTATTTCTATTATATTCACAAGGTTTTGTAGGTCTGTTTCATTTCCTGCAATTAGAACGGTGTCCTCTGTATAACGAAGATTGTTTACCATTTATCATACAACCTTTATCCCAGGGCATACTTCTAGGTTTCTCATGATGACAGAACACATCCCTGCTTAAACCCCTTTCTTGTTATTTTGGAAAGAGTTTACATCGTTTTCTACTCTCACTGCTGCTGTTTGTTCCCAATATATATTCCTTACTATCCTTACTATCCTTAGACTAGACAGGACCAGATCATGCTAAACCAAGTCCCTCTAGAAAATGTCAAGGACTTTAAATATTTAGGTTCAGTCAAGACACACGATGGAACATGCTCAAAAGACATAAAGATGAGAATTGGAATGGCCAAGAACAGTATGGTTCAATTGAACAATATTTGGAAAGACCACAGCATAACAGCAGACCTTAAGATAAAACTCTTAAAATGTCTTGTCTGGCCAGTGATGTTATACGGCTGCGAGGCATGGACAATGAAGAAAGAGGATGAAAGACGAGTGGAAGCAGCAGAGCTGTGGTTTTACCGAAGACTGCTGAGGGTCAAATGGACGGATAGGCGCTCAAATGAAAGCATACTGAATGAGTTGGGTACTACACGCAAGCTCCTAGTACTCATACAACGGAGGAGACTGAATTATGTTGGACACGCAATCCGTAATGAGAGAACAGACTTGATGTCCACTGTCCTCCAAGGTAAAGTGGAAGGAAAGAGAAACAGAGGACGGCCACCTGCATCACTTGCTAGAAACATCACAAACATCAGTGGCAGGAAACTCCAGGAGGTGGTCAGACTTAGCCAAGATCGAGAGTGCTGGAGGCAACTTGTGAGGACATCATGTGCAGCGGCCAACACTGTTCCCGGTGACGCCGACAGGTGACAGGTGACAGGTGACTATCCTTAGACCCTTTCCATCAACATCGAGCCTTTCTAGTTGGTTGATCAATTATTTGTGTCTGTCTGATAAAAAAACAACAACCTTGGTATAATCAACAAAACATAAATATAAATAATACCAAAGGAAATATGAGGGAAGCAGGGAGAATTTTAAATATCAAAAATAGCGCAAATTATGTTGGGTTTGAGAATCTCCTACATGGGAGATAACTCCGTGACTCTCAAGAGTTATGTTACTTAGTTGATAAATAGAAATCCTTATTCAGCTGAATTGATCTTTCTATGAGAGTTCTTGGGAAGTATACAGCATTAATAGTTCATTTACCTTCAACAAATCCACCTTCTTCTTCTGCTATTTGTCTTTCGATTCTGTTTCTTGTTATCATCATGATTATTTTTAATAGAATCTTTGTTACGTGACTCATCAAACCGAATGTATAATGGAGTTTGTATTCTATAGCCCCTGCTTACTTTGGAAGTGCGATGAAATTCGATTTTGACATACCTTCAGGGTATTTTTCCGGTGTCATACATTTCATTTAGGACTGTTATGTTTTCGATACGGAATTCATCTAGAGTCTCAATAACTTCTGTAGTAATATTGTCTGGTTCTGAGGCTTTTCACGGTTTCATCTTTTTCAATGCTGCTTTAACTTCGTCTTTCATGATGGGTGGTCCTTCAGCGTTCTTTCTTATGATGTGTTTTTCGTTTCTGTCATCGTCAAAAAGGTCTTTACTGTACTCTCCCCATCTCTAGAATATTTTGTATTTCCCGGTAATAATCGTACCATCTTTAGACTATAAGCAGCCAGTTAATGTGCACGAATAGGTCAATACCATAATGATACCACAATGAACAATGTAAAAGACCGATAAACAGCAAAATCGTCTGTAATGTTCGCTATAGAGATTCGTGGTCTTCGGTGGAACAGATTTTTTTTCTCGTTCTTTATGTCTGTTGGTCTGTCTCTCTGTCTGCTTGCCTGCCTGTCTGTCAGTTTGTCTCTCTTTCTCTCCGTCTTTCGTTCGTTCGTTCATTCGTTCGTTCGTTCGTTCGTTCGTTCTTTCCTTTCATCCTTACTTCCTCCTTTCTGCCTTCCTTCTTTCATTAATTCTGTCTTTTCGGTTTCTTAGTCACAGATAGACAGATACATGCACACACACATTGAGACACACACACTTTCACACACACAAACACACACACACACACACACATTGAGACACACACACACTTTTACACACACACACACACACTTTCACACACACACACACACTGAGACACACACAAACACACACACACACACACACACACACATGAGACACACACACTTTTACACATACACACACACATACTGAGACACACACACACTTTTACACATACACACACACACACACACACTTTCACACACACACACACAAAACACACACATTGAGACATACACATTTTCACACACACACACACACACACACACACACACACACACACACACACATTGAGACACACACACACTTTCACGCACACACACACACACAAACACACACAAAACACACACACACACACACAACACACACACACACACACACACACACACACACACACACACACACACCGAGACACACATACACACACGCACTCTCGCACACGCACACGATGTGAAAGAAATTTCTAATTTCTTTTTAGAAATAGGAGACTGGAGAAAAAAACCCAACCCGATTCAGTACTCATACTTCTGTTATTTATAAACCTCATCATCATCATCATCATCATCATCATCAGGTGCCTTGCCGCATGGCGTTGGCGATCATGGACTTCCATCTGCCTCTTTCTCTCGTTGCCCCTAGCATTTCCCCCACCCTCCTCGTCCCCAGCCACTCTGCAAGTCCGTCCAGCATTTTCTCCCTGGGTCTACCCGGTGCTCTCTTTCCCTCCAGCTTTCCCGTTGTGACCAGGTGCTCCAAATCCCCTTCCTCATAAAATGGCCTATAAATGTTGCCTGTCTTTTCCTAATCTTCCTTATGAGTGATCTACTTGTGTCTGCCTCCATCAAGACTGTCTCGTTTGTTTTCTTTGCTGTCCATGGAACTCTCAACATTCTTTTTAGAAACCACATCTCGGCTGCCTCAATCTTGTTCTGGCTTTGTTTGTTGACTGTCCACGCCTCGCATCCGTACAACAGTATTTTTCCGTACAACATTATTATAAACCTACCTAAATCAAATACCAGTGGTTAACAAAGATGTGTTGAAAAAAACCCAAAAAAAACCCACTACACACATCGCTCAACAATGATCAAGATGGACAGTTTTTCAAGGTAAACATCGCAAAAGAGAAGGCGTGTTAAACGAGAAGAGGAAAATTGTCAATTTATGGTTTAACCACTTTAAAACAAAAACAAAACAAAAAACAAAAAACACACAAAAAGAAAAAGACTAACCACACATCTCCTGTATTAAAAATAGGCCCGACATATTAACACAGCAGAGTTATTTGCCCTTCGGTCCCTGGAGAATTTAGCGCAAAGAGGAGAGCAGAGAGGTTATTACGTTTGATTTGATGATATCATTAAACTTTCCAAAGCAATCATTTCCGTCTCAGTAATTGCGGTCCCGGTGGTAAACGCGCTGAACTCCAAAATGCCGGCCGGTAAAAATATTAAAAAAATCATGAAGTAAACCACTCCTGGAGTTGTTCTTTATTTCATTATGTTTTTGTTTTTTGTTTTGTTGGTTTGTTTATTTTTAATGTAGGTTTTTTGTTGTTGTTGTTGTTGTTGTCGTTTTCCGAACAATGTCGATAAGGTAAACTAATTATGTTTTTCCTTTTCTTTTTTTTTATAAATGGTTGGATAGCAGATTATCTCTCCCCTTCCTCTGTCTGTCTGTCTGTCTGTCTGTCTGTCTGTCTGTCTGTCTCTCTGTCTCTTTCTCCCTTTCTTTCTCGCGATCTCTCTCCCTCTCTCTCCCTCTCTCTCTCTCTTTATGTCTCTCTCATTTTCTTTCTTTATCTCTCTCTCTCCCTTCTCTATTTCTGTCTCTCTCTCTTTCCCTCCCCTCTCTCTTTCTGTCTCTCTCTCTTTCCCTCCCCTCTCTCTTTCTGTCTCTCTCTCTTTCCCTCCCCTCTCTCTTTATGTCTCTCTCTTTATATATGTATATCTCTTTCCTCTCTCTCTCTTTATCTCTTTCTCTCTTTATATATATATCTCTCTCTCTTTTTATCATTCTCTCTCTCTGTATATCTATCTATCTATCTATCTATCTATCTATCTATCTATCTATCTATCTATCTATCGATTTATCTATCTGTCTGTCTGTCTGTCGGTCTATCTATCTATCTATCTATCTATCTATCTATCTATCTATCTATCTGTCTATCTATCTATCTGTCTATCTATCTATCTATCTGTCTATCTATCTATCTATCTATCTATCTATCTATCTGTCTATCTATCTATCTATCTATCTAACTAATTATCTATCTATCTATCTATCTATATATCTGTCTGTCCGTGTGTCTGTCTATCTATGTATCTATCTGTGTGTCTATCTATCTATCTATCTATCTATCTATCTATCCATCTATCTATCTCTCTGTCTCTCTTGTCAACCCGATACTATTTCTACTTGTAGTAGTGTGAAAAGTGAGAGAGACACAAACAGACAGACAGACAGAGAGACAGACAGAGAGACAGACAGAGAGACAGACAGACAGACATAGAGACAGACAGACAGACAGACAGAGACAGAGAGAGACACAGAGAAACAGAGATAGGACAGAAGGGACGGGGGATGGTAGAGGGAAGGAGTGAGAGAGAGAGGGAGAGAGGGGGGGAGAGAGGGGGAG
>JAPXFY010000013.1:83095145-83104248 GCA_030674185.1 Monoplex corrugatus | reverse complement strand
TGATTGGTTGTGTTAAGAACAATCAAAAGGTTTGCACTTTTTTTTATTTAAGATGTGGAAATGCTTGCATTTAATGGAAAGAGAGTCGAGGTGGCCAATAATTGGGTAGATAACTGAATAAATGAATGAGTAAATTAGTGAAACCTTCAAGAAATATCAAACGATTTCACCCATAATTTCGTGGCCATTTGTGGATGAATTTTGGACAACACTTTGACCACATATCTTAACTCTTGTTGCTGTGAGCTGAGAGCAAACAATAAAAATAAATAATAAGATAAATGAAATGAAATGAGATAAAGAGTAATCCATTGTCAGGTAATCATTGAACAAATGTTACGTAAAAATATTGTTAATGTTGAAACATGATTTATTGTTGTCGATGATGTCTGTCTCTGTCTCTGTCTCTGTCTCTGTCTGTCTGTCTCTTTCTCTCTGTCTCCCTCACTCTCTCTCTCTCTCTTTTTTTTTTCTCCGTCTCTGTCTATCTGTCTCTGTCTTTCTCTGTCTCTCTCTCCGTCTGTCTGTCTCTGTCTCTCTGTGCCTCGCTGTGCCTCTGTCTGTCTGTCTGTCTGCCTGTCTCTCTTTCTCTGTATCTGTCTCTATGTCTCTCTCTCTCTCTCTCTCTCTCTCTCTCTCTCTCTAGCTTTATGTCTCTCTCTGTCTCTGTCTATCTGTGTCTTTCTGTGTCTCTGTCTGTCTGTTTATCTGTCTGTCTCTAATTCTCTCTCTCTCTCTCTCTCTCTCACTCTCTCTGTCTCTGTCTGTCTGTCTCAATCTCTCTCTCTCTCTCTCTCTCACTGTCTCTCTCCCTCTCTTCTCTCTCTCTTTCACTCTGTTCCGCTCTCTCTCTCCCTCTCTCTCTCTCTCTCTCCCTCTTTCTCTCTCGCTCTCTGTCTCTGTCAATCAATCAATCTCTCTCTCTCTCTCACTGTCTCTCTCTCTCTCTCTTTCTCTCTGTTCCACTCTCTCTCTGTCTCTCCTTCTCTCTCTGTCTCTCCTTCTCTTTCTCTGTCTGTCTGTCTGTCTCTCTTTCTTTATACATATTTTTTTCATACCAATCCATAACAAAAACTACTATAAGCCAAAACCTTCAGGCAGCCCACGCAAGCCAAGGACCGACAAGGCCAACAAACCATAATATTCTTCCTTCTACAACAAGGTTGGGGGGGTGGGGGTGGATGGGGGGTGGGTGGGGAGGTGTGCGGATGGAGGGTGGAGGTGGGTGTGGGTGTGGGGGGAATGAGAGGGGACGCAAAGGGAGATAAGCAAAAAGGAAAACAATAGAGGCGTTCAACTATGTGATTGAGCCGACCACTACAAGCATATCTAAGCGCTTGGGTCAACTTCGCCAAACCCTGGAGCTCCCTCGGGTTTTTTAAAACCATAGTGTTGTGTGTATGGTCTAGGGCATTGAGCTACAAATATGCGTATCAATATTGAATTCTGTGGTACGTAGAGGATCCTATAAAGAAGGGTGGTTTATTTTTTTCTCTTTTCTTTTCTTTTCTTTTTTGGGGAGTGGTGGTGGTGATGGTGGTTGGTTGGTTGGGTGGGTGGGTTGTGGTGGTTGGGTGGGTTGTGGTTGGTGGGTGGTGGTGGTGGGTGGGTGGTGTGGTTGGTGGTGGTGGTGGTGGTTGGGTGGGTGGGTTGTGGTTGGTGGTGGTGGTGGTGTGGTTGGTTGGGTGGGTGGGTTGTGGTTGGTGGTGGTAATGGTGGTGGTGGGTGGGTGGGTTGTAGTTGGTGGTGGTGGTGGTGGTGGTGGTGTGGTTGGTTGGGTGGGTGGGTTGTGGTTGGTGGTGGTAGTGGTGGTGGTGGTGATGGTGGTGGGTTTGGGTGGGTGGTGGTGTGATGGGGGGTGTTTGGTGGTGGAGGGTGGGTGGTGGTTGTTGTTTGTGGTTTTTGTTGGTGGTGGCGGTGGCAGTGGTGGTTGATGGTGGTGGTGGTGGTGGTGGTGGTGGTGGTGGTGATGGTGGTGGTGGTGGTGATTGGTTGGGTGAGTGGGTGGGTTGTGGGTGGTGGTGGTGGTGGTTGGGTGGGTTGTGGTTGATGGTGGTGGTGGTGGTCGTTGGTGGTGGTGGTGGTGGTGGTGATGGTGGTGGTGATGGTGGTGTGGTGGTGGTGGTGGTGGTGATGGTGGTGGTGGTGGTGTAGGGGGTGGGGTATGGGGTTAAAAGGGAAGTGGGAATGGATCGGATGGGAGAGGGTGGTGTGCGTGCGTGCGTGTTTGTATGTGTATATGTGCATGTGTGTGTGGTCGTGTTATCTTGTGTGTGTGTGTGTACATATGTGTGTGCATAAATGTGGATGTGGACGGTTGGATGTGGACGCGTGTGAGTGTGTGTGTGTGTGTGTGTGTGTGTGTGTGTGTGTGTGTGTGTGTGTGTGTGTGTGTGTGTGTGTGTGTGTGTGTGTTTTTATTTTTTTCTGTTCATTTATGAAGTGACGAGAGAGGCAGGACTCAGAGATAATCATGGTATTCAGTGGTGCCTCAAGACACTGAATCATTCATACTGTTTTTTTTGCTGATGATGTTACATTGATTTCAAACAATACAACTTGTTTACAGACTCATTTTAACCTTTGGACTTCCGCACCCTGTCCACCAGCATCCTGCATTGTCTACTATGCTGGCAAATCAAAAACTTAACCCTTGACTCACTCACCCTGTCCACCTGCAGGAAGCTGCTGGATAGTGTGAGGGGAGTCATATGGTTAAGTGTTTGTAGTTGGTGGATAGGGTGCGGGAGTCAAAGGGTTAACATATTGTGTGAACGTACCAAAAAGTTAGGGTTAACTGTGAATCTGGACAAAACGAATGTTGCACTTTTGTTTGTAATGGCAGATTTACTACCTCAACGGAGAAATGACAGTTTGGAGACCTGGAAATGACGAGTGTAAATATAAATTCTTGAGTATTTATTTGTCATCTAGATCGCCATTTGTTGAAATCGTCATCTTGCACTCGTGCAGGGAAAGGTTGCTTTAGTCTGTTTGTGAACACTTCAGCAGAGTGTTCTTAAAATTAATTCACTGCCAGATTCAGTCAATTTGAACGTATGGTTTCTGAAATGTAGGGTCTTTCAAGAAACCAAGACTCATGATCATCATCATCAGGTGCCCTGCCGCATGGCATTGGCGACCATGGACTTCCAACCATCTCTATCTCTCGTTGCCCCCAGCATCTCCCCCACCCTCCTCATCCCCAGCCACTCTGCAAGTCCGTCCAGCATTCTCTCCCTGGGTCTACCTGGTGCTCTCTTTCCCTCCAGCTTTCCCGTTGTGACCAGGTGCTCCAAATCCCCCTTTCTCATAAAATGGCCTATAAATGCTGCTTGTCTTTTCCTAATCTTCCTTATGAGTGATCTACTTGTGTCTGCCTTCATCAAGACTGTCTCGTTTGTTTTCTTTGCTGTCCATGGAACTCTCAACATTCTTCTGAGAAACCACATCTTGGCTGCCTCGATCCTGCTCTGGCTTTGCTTGTTGACTGTCCACGCCTTGCATCAGTACAACAGTAAAACCGTAAACAGTAAACCAAGACTGCATCCTGAAAATACAGTTGTTTACAATAAAGAAATTTTCTGGCATTAATCCAAACACGTCAAGATATTAGTCTATTGTGACACCAACAGATAGCCTCTACATTCCACGTCCTCTCTGCCAGGGAGAAGAGTGGCAGAACGGTTCAGACGTTCGCCCGCCAATAACTTAACTCGAGGTTCCAGGGTTCGCTCCGCGTAGAGGCTCGACTTTTCTCCTCAGTTTGACCGGAAAATCAAACTGAACGTCTAGTCCTTCGGAAGGGGACGAAAAACGAGTCGGACCCGTGTGCCTTCTGACTGCAGCACGCTAAAGATCCCACAGCAGTTGAAAATCGTGACAAGCAGGCCATTGACCGGCTGCCTTGGTATAAAACATTGGAGAGATAGGTTGATATCCCAGGTCCCACCCCTTGAAGACCAATTAGCCTTCTTGCCTTTCTGAAGTCTTGGTTAAAAAAAAGGGAATATGTATATGAATTTGAATCGACAGAGAGGGGATGAGCGCCGCCCTCGTGGTGCTGGCCCCAGGAAAAGTTGAGGTCTCTGCCACCCCACTACCCTACAACCCCAGGTTATGGAACTGTCCAGGTACTGGTCAGCTCGTGGGTTTATGTGCAGGCTTAACCCTTTGACTCCCGCACCCTGCACACCAGCATCCTGCACTGCCAACCATGCTAACAAAGCAAACACAACCATTTGACTCCCTCAGCCTATCCACCAGCTTCCTGCAGAAAGCTGGTGGATAAAGTGAGGGAGTCAAAGGGTTAAGTTTACTGCAGTTGGTGGTTAGGGTGCGGGAGTCAAAGGGTTAAGGTTTGTGCCGTGATCATTCTGGATCTTCTCCATAACTAGGTGCCTGTGACGTTAGTGCACAGGGAATTCATTCCGAGCGCGGAGACGTCATCTTGAGAAACTGAAATTGAAACTTAAAATCCAACACATACTTAAGTTATATTGATTGGTTTTCATTTAGACCCACGCCCCTCGAAGAGTCCATAATATTGTGGGTTGACAACAAGAACAAAATATTTCGATTTTCTGACAGTTTACAGGAGATGATTTTTAACTGGGTTTTCAGTGAGAGGTTACATCTACAATTTGATATAATAATAATAATAATAATAATAATAATAATTACAATATTTATATAGCGCAAAATCTTGATAAAATCAAATCTAAGCGCTGAAACAGACACACACGCATGCACGCACGCATGCACGTACGCACGCACACACACACACGCACGCACACACACACACACACACACACACACGCATGGCTATAAATGGGGAGAAAGAATAAAAGCAATAAAAGCAAGAATAAAAGCAATGGAAAATTATAGAGAGCATAGCATATACAATTATATATTATAACAATGTGATTCCCCTCCGAGCGGAGACAGGCTGCAGAGGGGGTTGAGTGAGGTTAGGATTTTATGCAGAGGAGAAAAGGTGAGTTTTGAGAGCGGACTTGAAGGAGACAAAAGTAGGTTGCTGACGGACTGAGAGAGGAAGTTTGTTCCAGGAGAGTGGACCAGAAACAGAGAAGGCTCGTGGACCATAGGTATTGAGCTTAGTGCGTGGAAAGCGAAAAGTCAGAGGATCGGAGGCAGAGTGGAGGGTACGTGAGGGAACATAGATCTCAAGTAGGCTTGACAGGTAATCGGGGGCTGCGTTACTGAGGCTTTTGGTTTTATTGAAAACCGATCAAAAATCAATATCATGGCAAAAACAAAGTCCAGCGAATGAAAGATCACATTAAAAGCAACAGTTCAGTACAAAAAGTGAAAAATTGGCAAAAAAAGTGAGATACTGGGTTCTGGCTGTTAACCCTCGGTATGATGCTATGTCTGTAACAAAGGCACCACAGAACAAGGACTTGCAAGATCAGAAACAGTCTGCACATTTTTGCTGTTAGAGCTGTATGCAATATGCAGTGAGATTGTCATACCAGAAGTAGAAAGAAAGTCTGCGGAAAGCTTGACAGCAGAAGGTCCTCAGAGGAGAAACCAATGTTTGGTTCCTTAGCTCTTGACACTCTAAAGGGGCCGGGCCGCATCCAGGTCATGACTCAGAGGGAGTAAAAGAGAGAGAGAGAGAGAGAGACAGAGACAGAGAGACAGACCGAGAGACCGAGAGACAGAGAGACAGAGAAACAGAGAAAGAGAGAGACAGAGAAAGAGAGAGACCGAGACAGAGACAGAGAGACAGACAACCAGACCGAGAGAGACCGAGACCGAAACCGAGACAGACCCGAGACCGAGACCCAGAGAGACCCAGAGAGACCAGAGAGACCAGAGAGAGACAGAGAGAGACAGAGAGACCCAGAGAGAGACAGAGAGAGACAGAGAGACCAGAGAGAGACAGAGAGAGACAGAGAGACCCAGAGAGACCAGAGAGAGACAGAGAGAGACAGAGAGACCCAGAGAGACCCAGAGAGAGACAGAGAGAGACAGACAGACCCAGAGAGAGACAAGAGAGAGACAGAGAGACCCAGAGAGACCCAGAGAGAGACAGAGAGAGAGACAGAGAGAGACAAAGAGAGACAGAGAGACCCAGAGAGACCCAGAGAGAGACAGAGGAGACAGAGAGACCCAGAGAGACCCAGAGAGACCAGAGAGAGACAGAGAGAGACAGAGAGAGAGAGAGACAGAGAGACAGAGAGAGAGACAGAGACAGACAGAGACAGACAGAGAGAGACAGAGAGAGACAGAGAGAGACAGAGACAGACAGAGACAGACAAAGAGAGACAGAGAGAAACAGAGAGACAGACAGAGAGAGACAGAGAGACCCAGAGAGAGACAGAGACAGAGACAGACAGAGAGAGACAGAGAGAGAGACAGAGAGAGAGACAGAGACAGAGAGAGACAGAGACTGACAGAGAGAGACAGAGACAGACATAGACAGACAGAGACAGACAGAGAGACCCAGAGAGAGACAGAGAGAGACAGAGAGAGACAGAGACAGACAGAGACAGACAGAGACAGACAGAGAGAGACAGAGACAGAGAGAGACAGACAGAGACAGACAGAGACAGACAGAGACAGACAGAGACAGACAGAGACAGACAGAGACAGATAGACAGACAGACAGGCAGACCGAGAGACCGAGAGACAGAGACAGAGAGACAGAGAAAGAGAGAGACAGAGACAGACAGACAGACAGACAGCCAGACCGAGAGACCGAGAGACCGAGAAACAGAGACAGAGACAGAGACAGAGAGACAGAAAGACAGAGAGACAGACAGACACAGAGAGAGAAAGAGACAGAGAAGAGAGACAGATAATTTCAGGCAGACAGAGAATCAGACATACAGACAGACACAGACAGACAGACAGACAGACAGACAGACAGACAGAGAATAACAATTTGATTTGATTTCACCAGTATAGTTAGAAAAGAAATCACGGTTTATATTTGAACAGCCTCGATATCTGACTGAACTTGGTACACAATATACTGGTTGAGAGAAGATGGGAGGGGGATGTGGAGTTGCTGGGGGGGGGGACGATGGACAGGTGTGTGTGTGAGGGGGAAGGGGAGGGTGGAGGGGGGAGGGGGGAGGGGGGAGAAGGGATAATGGTGTAGAGAGAGAGGACAGTTCCTCCAGTCTCCTCCACCATAGACTGCAGAGTGCTCCTTCTACCTCCGTCGTTGCTTCCATTCACCATCTACCCCCACTCACTCCCGCCTCCCAAACTGAGACGACGACCACCACCACCACCACCCTCATCAGTACAACCTCCCCTCTCCTCCCTCCCCTCCCCCCCCCCCCCCCCCCCCCCCCCCCCCCCCCCCCCCCTGTGTGCCGTCCCTGCTTGTCAACATTCCAGCAATGAGAAAGAGAATCTGTTGAGCAAACAGTATTGAGCGGCCTGACACTTCACAAAACACAAGTCGAAACAGTATGGTGAGAGAGAGACAGAGAGAGAGACAGAGAGAGAGAGAGAGAGAGAGAGCGACAGTCAGAGACAGAGACAGAGAAAAAGAGAGAAACAGACAGAGAGAGAGAGAGAGAGACAGAGAGAGAGAGAGAGACAGAGAGAGAGAGAGAGGGCGACAGTCAGACAGACAGAGACAGAGACAGACAGACAGAGACAGATAGAGACAGAGAGATAGAGCAAGAGAGAGAGAGAGTAAGAGACACAGAGACACAGAGACACAGAGAGAGATGGAGAGAATGAGAGAGGGAGAGAGACACAGGGACAGAGACAGAAAAGGGGAGAGATAGAGAGGGAGAGGTAGAGAGCCAGAGCAAGATTGAGGCAGCCAAGATGTGGTTTCTCAGAAGAATGTTGAGAGTTCCATGGACAGCAAAGAAAACAAACGAGGCAGTCTTGATGGAGGCAGACATAAGGAGATCACTCATAAGGAAGATTAGGAAAAGACAGGCAACATTTATAGGCCATTTTATGAGGAAGAGGGATTTGGAGCACCTGGTCACAACGGGAAAGCTGGAGGGAAAGAGAGCACCGGGTAGACCCAGGGAGAGAATGCTGGACGGACTTGCAGAGTAGCTGGGGACGAGGAGGGTGGGGGAGATGCTAGGGGCAACGAGAGATAGAGATGGTTGGAAGTCCATGGTCGCCAACGCCATGCGGCAGGGCACCTGATGATGATGATGATCATTATCATAACGGTTGTTTACTGACTTTTCCATAACAAAAAAGGAAAGAGTAAAACAAAATAAAAACAAAAAACAGGAAAAACTAAGAATCAGAATAGACACTTAAACTCTATCGAAGTGATTTGGCAGCAGTGCAGAGTTATCTCTAACGAGTGGCTTACAGTGGCTTGATAACGCTAGTTCTAATGGATTTCCTGTATTGATATTTCGACTGAATGAACGTGGGGGTTGGTGGTGTGTTGTGGAGTTCGATGTGAGCGTTGCAGAACCAGCGCCATCGATGAGGTGTGGAAACTCGACTGGAAACACACACACACACACGGGCGCGCGCATACACACACACACATACACACACACACACACACACACACACACATACATACACACATACATACATACATACATACATACATACACACAAGCACATACACACACGCACATACACACATGCATAAACACACACAGACATACAACGACGACAACAACAACAGCAACAACAAAAACACCCCAAACAACAACAACAACAACAGCAACAACAAAAACACCCCAAACAACAACAACAACAACAGCAACAACAAAAACACCCCAAACAACACACAACAACAACAGCAACAACAAAAACACCCCAAACAACAACAACAACAACAGCAACAACAAAAACACCCCAAACAACAACAACAACAACAGCAACAACAAAAACACACCCAAACAACAACAACAACAACAGCAACAACAAAAACACCCCAAACAACAACAACAACAACAGCAACAACAAAAACACCCCAAACAACAACAACAACAACAGCAACAACAAAAACACCCCAAACAACAACAACAACAACAGCAACAACAAAAACACCCCAAACAACAACAACAACAACAGCAACAACAAAAACACCCCAAACAACAACAACAACAACAGCAACAAGGAC
>JAPXFY010000013.1:83090145-83092645 GCA_030674185.1 Monoplex corrugatus | reverse complement strand
CCGGTAAACCAGGCGGGTTTTAGAAAAGGGAGATCCGCAGTTGAACACCTGGTTAAACTTACGACTCAGATCAAACAACAGTTTGCCCGCAGAAAAAGTGTTTTAGCTACTTTCTTTGATGTAAAAAAAGCTTACGATCAAGTTTGGCATAAACGTTTATTGTTCAAGCTAAAATCTGTTGGTTTATCTGGCAATATGTACAATTACATTAAATCTTTTTTAGCTAATAGAACAATACAGGCTAGAGTGGGAGCTAGTTATTCTACTTCACGGCACCTCGACATGGGGATTCCACAAGGTTCAGTGATAGCACCTATTTTATTTAATATCCTTATACAGGATCTTCCTAAAGCTTTTTCAAATCGTGTTGTTTTAGTACAGTATGCTGATGATATATGCACTTGGATGAATATCACTTTAAAAAAGACAACTCCACAGAGAACACGGAATTACATCAGGAAATTGTATCAAATTGATCTTGATAATCTTGGAAACTATATGTTAGAAAATGGTCTGTCGTTGTCGGCAGAAAAGACTAACATGATGCTGTTTGATCCTGGTGGTAACTCAAATAACTTGCCTACTTTTAAATTGCTTGGTGAAGTGTTAAATTACAAACAGGTCGTAAAATTTCTGGGAGTTTACATCACTTCGAAATTAAGCTGGAATGTTCATTTTGATTATATTTTAACAAAAGCACGAAAAACCTTAAATTTTCTAAAGATAATAAGCAAATTACCCTGGGGAATGGATACAAATATACTGATTCATCTGTCAACAGCGCTGGTCAGGTCTAAATTATCCTACGCGCAAGAAGTTTTTTTCAATGCACCTAAATATTTACTAAAAAAGATTCAGAACTTGGACTGCAAAAGTCTTAAAATTGCACTAGGTGTACCAACTCATGCTTCTACTCTGGAAACGTACAAAGTTGCTGGAATTCTACCTCTAAACAACCATCGTGAGCTAGCTACAGCAAAGTTTGCAATTAGAACTACTTCACAAGCGAATAATTTTGTGAACAAAGAAATTAAAATCAGGTCTGATATTGACTTTCCAAAACGAGCAAAAAACAATTCATCACAAATTACAACCGCAACTTACATATCTGACCTGATCAAACAATCCAACATAACTATGGATGAAATAGCCGAAAAACCAATGTTAACGCCTATCCTTACATGGGAAATGCTAAAGGCCACGTTTGATCTCGATTATGCAGACGTTAAAAAAGATGATAATGTCAACATTACGCTATCCACAGCTTGTGAACACATCGATGAAAAGTACCGTACCCACCTCCACATTTTTACTGATGGGTCAGTCTTAGCAAATCAGAGCGCTGGAGCAGCGTTTTATGTTCCAAAATTTAACATTAAAAAGTCTTTTTTCATTGGGGCAAATGTATCTATATATACAGCAGAATTGGTCGCTGTTGTTCAAGCGTTGCATTATTTAATAAGCCTTCGGCCTGTGCCTTTCAAAGTAGTTCTGTTTGTTGATTCAAAATCTGTATTATATGCCTTACAGTCTTTTGATACAGACACAAGACCTGATTTAATAATTGAGGCAAATCATCTAATACACTGTTTAAAGATAAATGGCTCGGAAATCAGTTTATGCTGGGTGCCTTCTCACGTTGGTCTTCACGGCAACAACGTAGTTGACAGAGCAGCTAAATCCGGTGCACTCCGTTTTGAAAATTCCATAGAATTACATGTTAACACCTCGGTAAAAGAAGCTTACAACTCGCTAGAATTAGCATCATGGATTCGATTTCATGAACATCTAAATGAAAAATTTGTGTCTCAAAAAAGAATAAAACTTTCAGTTCAAAATATCTGTAAAAAAATGCAGTATTCTTCGATATATCATTTGAGATTAATTGTTACCACATATTTTCGTATTCAACTGAACGCTTTGAAAACAAAATATTGTAAAAACGTTTTATGTATTTGCGGTGAACAATTCACATTGTATCACTGTTTGTTTTACTGCAGAAAGCTTCGTTATTTTTTACCAAAGATGTTTACACAAGGAAACTATCTTGAAAAGCATTTTAAAGAAGTGATATCAGATCAAGTTCTGTTAGTTAAAATTTCAGAATCATTGGTTCACAGTCCTGTTAATGCGTTACTTTAAGGTTATTATTTTAATTATCATTATCTTATTTTGTTTTGTTTTGCTTTTTATGACGATTTTTCTTTTACATTTGATGTTAGCGTTGTTCTAGTTTCATTTCTCTGATCATCCATATCCTTTTTCTAAAGACCTTGCCGATTCCTTTTAATTTTTTTTCCGTCTCTTACTCTGTTCCCTTCTTTCCCCTCTCCCCCCCCCCCCCAAATCATCCTCCATGCCATTTTTATCCGTCTAATATCACTTATAGTGAAAAGACGTTAAATCAAGGAACGAACACTTATACAAACACATGCACACACAGACACATACACACACATACACACACATGCACACATACATACACACACATACACACACA
>JAPXFY010000013.1:83067645-83072645 GCA_030674185.1 Monoplex corrugatus | reverse complement strand
CAAAAGAACAAAATGGCCAAGCCATACTGACAATCTTCCTTTGAAGTCCATTTGCAAGTTCCATAGAATTGTTACTTTGAAAAAAAGTTATTTGGTCATCAAAAAAAGCTGGGCTTCTATAATTCACTATTACTGTTATTTATTTATTTATTTATTTATTTATTTATTTATCTATTTATTTATTAATTAATTAATTAATTTATTTGTTTGTTTTTTATTATTACTTTTATCATTATTATCATTATTATTGTTATTATTATTATTATTATAGTTATTATCATTATTATTATTATTATTATTATTGTTCTTGTTCTTGTTCTTCTTCTTATCATTATGCGTTCAGGGGCTCTAACTCCCACTCACGCTCAAATAGACGAATGGGCTTTTACGTACGTGTATGGGCGATTTGTGTTGTGTTGTGTTGTTGTTGTTGTTTGTTGTTGTTGCTTTATCCCCGCCATTAGGGCAGTCACCTATTCAATAATAACATCGTTTTGTGTGTAAGTTTGTTTTTTGTTTGTTTTGCTTTGTTTTGTTTTTGTTTGGCTTTTAGTTTTGTTTTTGTTTTTAAGCGTTCCAGTTTTTTCTCGAATACATGCATGCACTTTTTTGTCCACACTGTGCAGGTTGTATGTCGCCGCGCACCCTGCGTAGTCCGCCTTTGATCGGGGGTGCATGCTAGGTGGCTTATAGAAACAGGGTGTGGAAGTCAAAGGGTTAATGAAGAAGATGAGTAAAAGACAAGCAACAAATATCGGACATTTAATGAGAAAAGAGAAATTAGAGCACCTAGTCACAACAGGAAAGCTGGAGGGAAAAAGAACACCAGGTAGACCCAGGGAGAAAATATTGGACGGACTTGCAGAGTGGCTGAGGACAGAGAGGATGGGAGATGTACTTGCAGCGACAAGGGATAAATCCGTATAGAGGACCATGATAGCCAACGTCATGCGGCAGGGCACATGATGATGATGTCCTTTGACAAAGACATCAGATGGGTAAGGAATGCCTAAAAACCCACCCTCACACGCTCACAGGGTACGATTTTTAGCGATGAACTAAAGGTGGGGGGGGGGGGGGACAACTCCCTCAGAAAAGCTAGTAAGTCGGAAGTACCAGGTCTGCAGGCGCCTTCTAACAAACTATGCCACCAATCAATATAACACAAATGTCTACATGTACACATGGACCTGGTTGGTGCACGTTGTGTGGCTATGTCCCGGGTTTTGTCATCTCCCCACCTTGCCATTCGGTTTGTAAACCAGGTGACTGATGACTGGATCCGAATAGGTCATGCAACGCATGGACAGCCCCCCTTTCATCATCACCAAGTGCCCTGCCGCATGGCGTTGGCGATCATGGAATTCCATCAGTCTCTGTCTCTTGTTGCCCCAAACATCTCCTCTACCCTCCTCGTCTTCAGCCACTCTGCAAGTCCGTCTAGTATTTTGTCCCCTTTGCCTGAAGAAATGACTGTCGATTGGTGTCGGGAGCTTGGGAGGTGAGTGTCCCGAGAGTGGCGAGGCATTGATGCTGCGGGTCCCATCCGCACCCTCGTGGTGTTTCTTGTTAACCTACAGAAAAGCTTGTAAGCCGGAAGTACCAGGCCTGCAGGGCCTTCTGACACACTATACCACCAATCAATATAAGGCAAATGTCTTCACTGTCATCTTACATCAGTTTGCCAGTGAATTAATTAACTCTTTGACTCCCGCGCCCTATCCACCAATTACAAGACTTTAACCCTTTGACTTCCGCAGCCTAACCACCAGCTTCCTGTAGGACGCTGGTGGAGAAGGTGAAAGAGTCAGAGGGTTAAGCTTTTTGCTTTGCCAGCATGGTTGACCATGCACGATGCTGGAAGACAGGGTGTGGGAGTCAAAAGGTTAAGCTTTTGCTTTGCTACCTTGGTTGACAATGCATGATGCTGACGACAGAGTGTGGGAGACCAAAGTGTTAAAGAACAAAGAAATAGACCATATTGTTGACAAACCGACGAACAAACATACACACAGACGAACACCCCACGTTGTCGGTATCAAATAATCTCCTTTTTCTTCTTGACAGATCGACAAACAAACGCACACACAGACGAACATCCCACATTGTCGGTATTAAATAATCTCCTTTTCTTCTTAAGAAGAAAAAAGAAAAAGAAAAAAAAAGAAAGAAAAAGAAAAACATGTGGGTGGGTAGAGTGGAGTGGGGGGGAAATGTTTGGATTAAAAAAAAAGGACAAGGAAATTCCACCTCCACTTCCTTTCTCTGTACAGCTTTATGATCTTCCCTCCACATTATTACGCGCAGTGTAGTAGGCAAGGCACAGTCTCAGTTCAAGTGGGTTCGGGCGCTTAAATCTTTGTGTCAACACAGGTGTCCTCCACAGTTGCGTCCCCTGCGGCAAGGGAGAGAAGTAAAAACAAAATGATTGGTGAATTAACTCCCTGTGCCATCGGTGTCCCTGAAGGGCCGTAGTGAAGGACAGAGGAGCCCTTGGTCAGTCACAATAGTTTCACCGACCACACACTGACTGGTCAATAGAGGCCAGGGTAGAAGAAAATCGAAGCGTTACGCTGCTTAAGCTGACCGATAAAAACCATGTGCAGAAATGATCTGACGGGGGGAGAAAATGATTTACGGTACTCAAAGATCCTGTAATCGGCTAACACAGTCCAGTTCATGACGACCGAAACTACGATAAACGACGACGATGACAATGATGATGATAATGATGATGAGGATGAGGATGAGGATGATGATGACGATTACGACAACGACGATGATGATGATAATGATGATGATGACCACGACGACGACGACGACGATGATGATGATGATGATGATGGCGGCGGCAACGGCGACGACGACGACAACAATGATGATGATGAATACGACGACGACGACGATGATGAGTACGACGGCGACGACGACAATGATGATAATGATGATGATGAATACAACGATGACGACGACGACGACAACGATAATGATGATAATGATGATAATAATGACGACGACGACGACGACGACGATGATGATGATGATAATGATAATGATAAAGATGATGATGATGACGACGATGACGACAACGACAACCATGATGATGATAAATAAATCATGGTTGTTTAGGAGTTTGGAGTTTCTCGTTTGTTCAAGAGGGATTCACCACACACAGACAACTCCATATGCGCTCCACCCAAGCCTGCCGGCAATTATCTGACTGACTTCCAGCGCCTGCGCAAAACTATATGCGCTAGGAAGATCTACAAATGGGTAAGGTTGTTTAATTTAACCCTTTGACTCCCACACCCTATTCACCAACTGCAAAAAATTAACCCTTTGACTCCCTCACCCTGCAGGAAGCTGGTGGATAGGATGAGGGAGTCAAAGGGTTAAGTTTTTGCTCTGCAAACAAGGTTGACAATGCAGGATGCTGGTAGGCAGGGTGCGGGAGTCAAAGGGTTAAGAACCTTGGTACAGTCAGTTCATACGGAGGGGTGTGGTGGGGAGAGATGGACGTAGTTTCTATTGTTTTCTAAACAATGCAAATGCGGATATACACTTTCCTACAGCGTAGCGTAGGTTGTTCCAGAGACAGACTGATAGAAAGATGAGACATAAAAATCCCATACGCTAAGAGGAACCAGAGCAAGCAAACCAAAGTAAGCGCGTATTCAACACAACAAGAGAAGACAAGCGCAAATTTTCGGCCAACCGGCCTTTGTCAAGCACGAATGCACGGTCACAAACAGACCACAAACAACATTAAACAACGGATAATAAGAAGAGGGCTAAAAAGTTCCCTGCCGCCTCGTCCAGTGGATAAAAAGGGACCAAATTAGGCGCGGGCAGTCGCGCTTGTTTTGAAAATCCCATACGCTAGTTAAGGACCTTAAGACCTCATCAGCGCATAGAGCTTATAGGCAAGGTTATGGCTTACACCCTGACTATTTCGGATCTAATCCATCACACGGCATCATTGGTGTCAGCGCATATGGACTATATTCCGAGCTAGGACCGATATTTTTGTTTAAAACCCAGTCAACTGCGTAGAGCCATATCAGAGCTATAACTTGTTTCACAATATACACAATACTTTTAACTGGAACAAAAGAAAAGAAAATGAAGCATACATTTCAATGCATTTGCGCACATAATCTAAGCAGATGCCTCTGGCGTTGATCATTCCGTCCAACTTATCACACGGGGGATTTGATAAACATACCTGAATACAAATTCAAACATAAATAAGGACACTAAAACATATATAAAACGGGCCTAAGTTACCTCAAATTGCTTCAGCCATATCTTTTTTCCCTAGAGCCAAAAATGCACTTAATACATGCACCCAATTATCAGTCCTAAGAGAAAGCGTGTAAGATTTTATCGAGCTCAGACAGGTGAATGGACCAACAAGGCAAAAAATCATCATCATCATCATCATCATCATCATCATCATCATCAGGTGCCTTGCCGCATGGTGTTGGCGATCATGGACTTCCATCTGTCTCTATCTCTCGTTGCCCCCAAAATCTGTCCTACCCCCCTCGTCCCAGCCACTCTGCAAGTCCGTCCAGCATTTTCTCCCTGGGTCTACCTGGTACTGTCTTTCCCTCCAGCTTTCCCGTTGTGACCAGGTGCTCCAAATCCCCCTTCCTCATAAAATGGCCTGTAAATGTTGCCTGTCTTTTCCTAATCTTCATTATGAGTGATCTACTTGTGTCTACCTCCATCAAGACTGTCTCGTTTGTTTTCTTTGCTGTCCATGGAACTCTCAACATTCCTCCTATCAAAAAATGATAGGAAGAAATAAAAGAAAACAAAGGAACAAAGCAGAAACTAAGAGAGTGATAGAAAAGAGGAACTTTCTAGCACAGAATTTCTAGAAGGTGGGGATACTATTTATACTGAAAGAGTCCCCGGCATCCCCACGGGGGATCCCGAGCTAGGAAAAGCTATCTTGAGAAAGTGAAGATAAAACTGCGATAGCTCTACTGTCA
>JAPXFY010000013.1:83057645-83062645 GCA_030674185.1 Monoplex corrugatus | reverse complement strand
TCGGCCATAACCATCCACGAAAAAGGCTTTGGGAATCGACCCTGATGAAAAATCCAGAGCTAGAGACACGAAGATAGACTGACGCTGATTTCAGCGTCCTTCTGACAAAGTCTGCTACTAGGATAAAAAATATAGACCAGGTAAAACATAGTCTAGGTAGGACCTCAGGACCTGGCCAGCTCATGGGTTTATGTGCAGGCTTAAGGCGTGTGCCATGATCACCACACACATGACACATGTGACGTTAGTGCATATGGAATTCAGTCAGAGCGCGCAGGCGTCATCTTGAGAAACTGAAACTGAGACTGAAACTGCTGGGCCAAATCGTATAGACCTTTGTCATTCCGTTTGGTCAGTCAGTCGCGTGGAGAGAGAGAGAGAGAGAGGAGAGAAGAGAGAGAGAGAGAGAGAGAGAGAGAGAGAGAAGGAGAGAGAGAGAGAGAAGGGGAGAGAGAAGAGAAGAGAGAGAGAGACAGAGAGAGAGAAAAAGAGAGACAGAGAGAGAGAGACACAGAGAGAGAGAGAGAGAGAGGAGACGAGAGAGAGCAGAGAGAGAGAGAGAGCTGCTGCATGGGCAAAAGCTGGTTCTCCGTTTCAGTTTCAGTTTCTCAAGACGACGTCTCCGCGCTCGGAACGAATTTCATATCCACTAACGTCACATGTGCCACGTGTATGATGATCATGGCACATGGCTTAAGCCTGCACATCAACCATGAGCTGGCCAGGTCCTGAGGCCCAACTAGACTATGTTTTACCTAGTCCAAAACAAGTGTGACTGCCCGCGTTCAAGCAAACAGGAACCAGAAAAAAAACACGAACAAAGAATAAGAACGCGTATTCAATACAACAAGACAAGACAGGCGCAAATTTTCGGCCAACTGGCCTTTGTCAAGCGTAAGATCACAAACAAACAAACACCAGATACAAAGATTAATAGAAAAAGACTGAAACTTCCCTGCTGCTCCGTCCAGTGTGAGAAAAGGAATAAACTGACTAGCCGAAAATTTGCGCCTGTCTTGTCTTGTATTCTTGAATGTTATATAGAACCAATTCTGTAGTACGGATGCGAGGCGTGGACAGTCAGCAAACAAAGCCAGAACAAGATTGAGGCAGCCGAGATGTGGTTTCTAAGAAGAATGTTGAGAGTTCCATGGACAGTAAAGAAAACAAACGAGATAGTCTTGATGGAGGCAGACACAAATAGATCATTCATAAGGAAGATTAGGAAAAGACAGGCAACATTTATAGGCCATTTTATGAGGAAGGGGGATTTGGAGCACCTGGTCACAACGGGAAAGCTGGAGGGAAAGAGAGCACCGGGTGGACCCAGGGAGGAGACACTAGACGGACTTGCAAAGTGGCTGGGGAAAAAGAGGGTGGAAGAGATCCTTGAGGCAACAAGTGATAGAGACAGATGGACGTCCGTAATCGCCAACGCCATGTGGCAAGGCATCTGATGATGATTATGAAATCCATTGTGACAAAGAAACAATGAATATGAATATGAATATGAACATGGATATGAATATGAATATGAACATGGATATGAATTGAATATGAATATGAATATGAATATGAATATGAATATGAATATGAATATGAATATGAATATGAACATGGATATGAATATGAATAGATATGAATATGAATACAAAAATAAAGAAACATGCATTTTTTGGACACATACACGTTAGGATATTCAGAATACCTGGGGAGAAATGAGCAGAAACCAAATGGAACAGCCCTGAAAAAGTAGCTCTCAGACAACAAAGAGGCCTCAAGGAAAATCATATCCTTCATCCAGACCACCAGACTAACTATATCAGACACCACCAATACTCAAACAGAAAAAAAATAAATTGTGCTCTGGAAGGGAGGCGAGAAGGGGGCACCAGCTCTTTCAGAATCACCGGTACGCAGGAACTCCGCTCGAACATTATGAAATATTGGCAAATACCATAATATGCTACAATAATATATTATGATCGCTGCCTGTCAAAAGAAACCCTTACGCTCGACTCGCGAGTTGATCTGAATGGTGTTTGACAGCTTGCACTATAGCCATGTCAAGCTTCATAGACGCACAAGCAAACAAGCAAAGCAAAGCCGTCTTACTGTCATAATGTAGTCAATCCTTCAACTCATGATGTTCTCAATACGTTTTGACATGTCCTTCAAGCCATGAGAGCAAGCGTGACGAGTACAAAGATCAACCTTTCTTTGTTGTCCATTCTCTTTACTCTCCTTCTCTTCTCTCTCGCTCTCGTGATTTTTTTTAAACTTCTTTCGCATCTATTTCCATTGTGGTGAGAGAAGTGGAGGAAAGAAAAGGAAAAAGGATTCGTATTGGGTTGATGGAGTGTGTGTGTGTGTGTGTGTGTGTGTGTGTGTGTGTGTGTGTGTGTGTGTGTGTGTGTGTGTGTGTGTGGGGTGTGTGTGTGTGTGTAGGGGTTGTGTGTGTGTGTGTGTGTGTGTGTGTGTGTGTGTGTGTGTGTGTGTGTGTGTGTGTGTGTGTGTATGTGTGTGTGTATGTGTGTGTGTGTAGAGTTGGTGTGTGTGTGTGGTGTTGTGTGTGTGTGTGTGTGGTGTGTGTGTGTGTGTATGCGCGTGCGTATGTGTTTGAATGACAGGGTGTGATCTGTGCATGTGTGCATGAGTGTCTGTGTATGTGTGTATGTGTGTACGTGTCTCTGTCTGTCTCTCTGTCTGTCTGTCTGTCTCTCCTGTCTCCGTCACTGTCTCTCCGTCTGTCTGTCTGTCTGTCTCCCTCTCTTTCTGTTTGTTTGTATGAATGTGTGTGTGTGTGTGTGGTGTGTGTGTGTGTGTGTGTGTGTGTGTGTGTGTGTGTGTGTGTGTGAGTGAGTGAGTGGGTGGATGGGTGGGTGAGTGTGTGTGTGTAGAAATATTCTGAATATGAAGTAATGCATACATTTTTTAACAAACAGATAAATATATGCGTACACATGTTATATTCATAAATCTCACGTATGACTACATTTATATTTGCATACTATATACACATAACACAACATATACACATATATTTGCATAAACCATCACGTGTGCGATTGTATCTCTGCAGGTATCGCTACACCCTACACAGATCTGTGATTTGCATAATTGGTTTTGAGTGCTAATTTATATGCATGCTGTAATTATGTATGCCCATTGGTAATGAGGATCTATTTAACCCTTTAACTTTCCGCACCCTATCACCCAATGCGAAAACTTAACTCTTTGACTCCCTCACCCTATCCACAGCTTCCTGCACGAAGCTGGTGGATAGTGTGAAGGAATCAAAGGTTAAAATTTGCACTGTAAGCAATGGCCCAGCGTCTGTGCTTTCATTGTGGTTTAGAAAATGAACATCAAAACAAAAAAACAAAAAAAACAAAAAATATGAGCACATATAAAACAGCCTACGTGCGATTTATCTTCCTTTATATAAAAGAATCTCTATTTCTTTCTCCTTTTAATTTTTGATCAGTTAAATGAATTCTTCCTCCTTTAAAACTCTTGATCAGCTAAATAATTCTTCCTCCTTTTAATTTCTTGACCAGTTAAATAATTCTTCCTCCTTTTAATTTCTTGACCAGTTAAATAATTCTTCCTCCTTTTAATTTCTTGATCAGCTAAATAATTCTTTCCCCCTTTTAATTTCTTGAATAATTCTTCCTCCCTGTAATTTCTTGATCAATTAAATAATTCTTCCTCTTGTAATTTCTTGATCAGCTAAATAATTCTTCTTCCTTTTAAATTCTTGATCAGTAAATAATTCTTCCTCCTTTTAAATTCTTGATCAGTTAAATAATTCTTCCTCCTTTTAATTTCTTGATCAGTTAAATAATTCTTCCTCCTTTTAATTTCTTGATCAGCTAAATAATTCTTTTTCCTTTTAATTTCTTGATCAATTAACTATCAGCTAGCTAGGTCCATCGTATCTTCTACCAGAGCCATGTAAGCCAGACTTGCTTGATCCACTATACACATAGGGTTTGTGCAGGCTCAGGAAGCCTGTCAGATAATTGATGGCAGGTTTGGGTGGAGCGCATATGGACTCGTCCGACTGCGATGAATCCCTCTTGAACAAACCCCAAACTCCGAATTCCACGACGCGAAAAAAGAGGTTGGACTTCTGGATGACGCATGGATGAAAACGCCAAGAGTGGAGAGATCATAGGACCAACATTGTGTCAATCAGTCAACAAGCAAAGCCAGGACAAGATTGAGGCAGCCGAGATGTGGTTTCTAAGAAGAATGTTGAGAGTTCCATGGACAGTAAAGAAAACAAACGAGACAGTCTTGATGGAAGCAGACACAAGTAGATCATTGATAAGGAAGATTAGGAAAAGAAGGCAACATTTACAGCCATTTTATGAGAAAAGGGAATTGGAGCACCTGGTCACAACAGGAAAGCTGGAGGAAAGAGACACAGAGACCCAGGGAAATATTGGACGATTTCAGAGTGTAAAGAAGAAAGTGAAAGTGTTACGGAACAAGATAGAACAGAGGAAGGCCATGATCTGCAACACCATGCGCAGGGCACTATGAGATGAGATATGTGTCAATCGATAGAACTTGCATGTTTGTTATCAACAAGCACAATCCTGCACCGGATAACATGCACATGCATGGAGCAGACTAGATCGAAAACCTCGACTCGCACTGTGAAGCGACCTACATTATCCATATGTACCTGCGACATGCTTGGCGATCATGACACTCCATACGAATCTATCCTTTTCGCAGCAAGTACATCTCCACCTCTCTGTCTCTATCACTGAGCAGACAGAATCGGGAGAAAAGACCGTGACCGCAGCGGAAGTACTGACACTTCATCAGTAGCTGCGACAAGGGGGGAAGGAGCTCCATAAAATAATCAACTTATGTGAAGTAATCTCCTACGCCTGCGGAGCACCTTCATCCACTGATGAAGACCGTCCAGTATTTCCTCCCTGGGTTACTTGACATCACGCGGAACTTTTTTCCTCTTCAGTCTC
>JAPXFY010000013.1:82997645-83015145 GCA_030674185.1 Monoplex corrugatus | reverse complement strand
ACTCTTATCATGCTCATTTAATTTATGAGCAAACATATAGGACTATGATGAGTTATTTCAGTCGGAGCTTCTCTGAAGTCACAACCACAAAACCTGGATTCACTGCAGTATTTTTTATATGAAAAGAGAGTGTGAGAATGGCTTGACCATTTTGGTTTTAACTGACTGACATTGCTGTGCACCATATCACGTTACTTTTCCTACTATTTCAAGATCTTGCCACTGCATCGCGTTTTGTGTAGGTTCAAGGAGTATGCCAGAAATTGCTGGCAGATTTGGGGTCCCGGTGGAGCTCATAAGGAATCATCAAAGTGCAATGAATCTCTGTTGTACAAAGTGTAGACTAGTAGTAGCTTGGAGCTTAACAAAGATTTTTTTAGTCGTCGTCGTCCTCTTTACATCTCAGGAGATGATAGTCTGCACCAGGAGGCGTTGTGGTCATGACGTGCACTTTCTGCTGTGGCTGTGCAGGCCGATTCTTCAGTGGCAATCTCTGTCACATCTGCCACATACAAATTGAGTCGCTGTTGTCTGGTTTCTGGAACGTTGCTTGCGAAGAGCCCTTTTCTCATCTGCGCTTTCTGCTCTCCTCCTCTCCGCATTCACAACGCCTTGCTGAACGGCTGTCCTCCACGCTGCCCTGTCTTCCGCCAGAGTCTCCCAAGAGCCTGGGTCAATCCCTGAGCTTCTAAGGTCCCTTTTGCATGCGTCTACAAAGCGTAGCTGTGGGCGTCCTGGAGTTCGCTTCCGGTTTGCCAGTTCGCCGTAGAGAACGTCATTTTTTTAGTGATACCCTGGAAATTAGCAAAGGTTGTTTTTTCTTATTAACTCTTTACTGCCCGTTACGCCATTGGCATATAGTGTATCAATCAAGATCCTCCCTCTATCTTGTCTTCTGGGTCAGCCTCTGTGTGGTACCACACGTGGTTTTCACTGCCTTGAGGTCTTCAGCTACTGTTCGCCGCCAATTGTTTCTGGGTCTTCCTCTCTTTCGTCTTCCTTCTAGTGTTCAGTGAAGGCCAGTCCAAATGATACTATCCTGCTCTGTGTGTGTGTGTGTGTGTGTGTGTGTGTGTGTGTGTGTGTGTGAAGATCGATAGCTTGGTGCCATTATTATCTGTTGTTAACCTCCTGTTTACTGTTTTGCTGAGTTTAAAGTCCTACCACTCTCAGAGTATATGAGGACTAGCTATAAGAATGTTGCTCAAAGAAGCCTTAAAACAGTTTGGTTGCACGGTGAGATACCGATACTATTGTTAGATTCTCTAGCTGCTTTGACGTGCCATCCTCCAGCAATCTGAGGCATACAGTAGGATGGAAGCAGAAAAAAAAAGAAACACGAAAAAAGCATAAGAACACGTGTTTAATACGACAAGACAATGTTTATATGTTGTGGGGTATGAACAGTCAACACGTAAAGCCAGAACAAGATTGAGGCAGCCGAGATGTGGTTTCTGAGAAGAATGTTGAGAGTTCCGTGGACAGCAAAGAAAACAAACGAGACAGTCTTGATGGAGGCAGACACAAGAAGATCATTCCTTAGGAAGATTAGGAAAAGACAGGCAACATTTATAGGCCATTTTATGAGGAAAGGGGAATTGGAGCACCTGGTCACAACAGGAAAGCTGGAGAGTAAGAGAGCACCAGATAGACCCAAGGAGAAAATATTGGCAGGGTGGCTGAGGACGGAGAGGGTGGAAGATGTGCTTGCGGCAACAAGGGATAGATGCATATGGAGGGCCATGATCGCCAACGCCATGCGGCAAGGCACATGATGATGATGATGAGAAAAGATAGGCGCAAATTTTCGGCCAACTGGCCTTTGTCAAGCGTAAGATAACAAATCATTCCTTTTCTCACACTGGACAGAGCAGCAGGAAGTTTCAGTCTTTTTCTCCTAGTTTTTGTACCTGGTGTTTGTTTGTTTGTGATTTTACGCTTGACAAAAGCCAGCTGGCCGAAAATTTGCCCCTGTCTTGTCTTGTTGTATTAAAATACACGTTCTTATTCTTTTTTCATGTTTTTTTTTCTGGTTCCAGTTTGCTTAAACTCGGGCAGTCACACTTGTTTTGGATTTGGAAAATTCACAGTTATGGTACAGTTTCAGCTTGGTGTTGATGATATACTAAAAGACTATGACAGTTTACAGTATATATACGACCGTGTCAACCTTCGACGTGGACAAGGCAGAACCCTGACTCTGAAGGCTGATGTTACGAATGATCTTGACCACCTCGGCGTTTCCCCCAGCAATTGTCATGAACATGAACAGCATCCAATTTTCACAATTGATTGGTTCGCTCTAATTTGCTGAGCGTTAAATATATATATATATATAAAACAGGTTTGTACTGAATAAGTAGTCTACACCTGTTTGCTTTTCAACCAAACGTTACTTAATATTATCCAAGTTTTTAAAGCAAACTCACTAGTACTTAGGAGAAAAATAAAGAAAACACGGGACTGTACTCATCGCTTTGTCAAGGCAATCTGCACGTTTTATTAGCCACATATGTTATTCCAGTTTTGGCGCCACTGCGCATACATTTTACAAAAACAAAACAAAAAAAAGTGTTATGTCATTTTGAATAAAACTGGCGTCCTGATTATCTACAAACCCAGAAAAATGCTTTGCAAAGTCTACAAACACATCACACACCTTCTGACTGATGATGATCATTAACATTAGTCAGTCTATCTGCTTCTTTATTTATTTGTTATTGTTGTTAAAATTGTACCAAAAAATATAATTCAGTTTTAGAGTGGCCTTTCTGATCTCTATCTTTATGTTCAGAAATCACTGTTATAATTTGTTTAACTTTCTATTGGTGTAATATCAATGCAATAAATGCAATAAAAATTTCCTTATAATTCACTGTAGATAATATCCAAAGTATTAGCCATTGCTGTTGTCATATTACTCATCTCTCCATTCTTGAGAGAGGAGAGACAGACAGACAGACAGACAGACAGATATACAGGAAAACAAAGACAGACAGACATGCAAAGAGAGAGTGAGAGAGAGAGAGAGAGAAAGAGAAAGAAAGACAGACAGACAGACAGACAGACAGAGATAAATTTTCTAACAGTAAATCACTGATGCTATACGATAGTGCATTGTAAGCAATTGTTAAAATCTAGATCGTACTTCGTAATTATCTAAAACCGAAATAAAATAAGGGAAACACATCACACTGAATCACCGTCTAGCTCTTGGCTTTAATGAGTTTCAGAATGCAAAAGAACAATTAGGCGCAAAAAACAAAAAAACAAAAAACAGTCACCTGGGTGAAGTGTTTACGCTACAGATTACTGACGGGGAATGTCGTAGGTCTGAATCCCCATCTATCCAACTAAAATTTCTTGTGACATTTTTCTGACCTGGTGGACTCCTAAGCAGACTTAACCCTTTCACTGCCGCACCCCATCTGCCAACTGCAAACCCTAACCCTTTGACTCCCTCGCCCTGTCCACCAGCTTCCTGCACACACAAGATATTCATCATCATCATCATCAGGTGCCCTGCCACGTGGCGTTGGCGATCATGGACTTCCATCTGTCTCTATCTCTTGTTGCCTCAAGCATCACTTCCACCCTCCTTGTCCCCAGCCACTCTGCAAGTCCGTCTAGTATCTCCCTGGGTCCACCTGGTGCTCTCTTTCCCTCCAGCTTTCCCGTTGTGACCAGATGCTCCAATTCCCCTTTCCTCATAAAGTGGCCTATTACTGCAACCACGTACATAATCCAAGGAGGACGAACCTCGGCGCCAACCACCCCGTCCAGCCCATCACACAGGGGAAGGGTCAGAAAAAAACTGAAACAGCAGAAAAATAAATAAACAAACAAATGAATAAACACATACATAAATACATACATACATACATACATACATACATACCTCAATACATACATGCATACTTACATACATACATACACTAATACATACATACATGCATACATACATACACATAATTATATACATACATACATACATACATAAATACATACATACATACTTAAACACACATACATACATACATACATACATATATACATACATACACATACATACATACATACATACATACATACATACATACATACACACACATACATACATACATAGTACATACGTGCGTACACTATTACATACATACATGCATACATGCATACACATATATACATAAATACATACATACATGCATACATACATACATACATACATACATATATACATACACTATTACATACATGCATGCATACATACATACACATATATACATATATTATACATACATACATAAATGCATACATACATACATAAACACACATACATACATACATACATACACACATACATACATACATAGATACATACATACATACATACACACATACATACATACACACATACACACATACATACACACATACATACACACATACACACATACACAGATACATACATACATACATACACACACACGCACATGCATACATACATACATACACACATACATACATACACACAAACACATACATACATACATACATACAAACATACATGCACACATACATACATACATACATACATACATACATACATACATACATACATACATACAAACATACACACAAACATACATACATACACACATACATACATACATACATACACACATAAACACATACACACATACATCCAAAAGATCATGAGGCAGACATTAAGACAGACAGACAGACGCAGACATTGAGACAGACAGACAGACGTAGACATTGAGACAGACAGACAGACAGACGTAGACATTGAGACAGACAGACAGACAGTGAGAGTGAGAGCGAGTCAGAGGAAATGAGAATGGGAGGGTGGAGGGGGGGGAGGAGGGAGGGAGGGAGGGAGGGAAGGAAAGGTGAGAACGTGTGAAAGGCAGAGGGAAGATATATCGTGTATAAGTTCACCCCCGGCCGTGGACTATCAGTGTTGTTGGCATTGGTATTGGGCCACCCCACGCGCTGCTCGCAGCAAGTCAACACAACTTTTTAGCCTTCTGTCAAACAACTCCCCCCCTCCCCCCTCCCCCCTCCTCCTCTACCTCCTCTTCCTCCTCCTCCCCCTCCCTCCATCCCTCCCTGTGTGTGTGTGCGTGTGTGTGTGTGTGTGTGTGTGTGTGTGTGTGTGTGTGTGTGTGTGTGTGTGTGTGTGTGTGTGTGCGTGTGTGTGTGTGTGTGCAAGTCAACACAACTTTAGCAGTCGTGTCAAACACGTTTTTAGTTTTTTTTTTCTCTCCTCCCAGAATATCCCCCCCCCCCTCTGACAGTCTCTCCCTTTTCCATGAAGTCCCACCACCACCCACCACCCACACACACACCTATTCCCTGCCCACCCCTGCTCGTCACCTCTCACCCATCTTTCCCTTACCTTTCCATTTCTGAAATTTTTTAGGAGCATTGCACATAGGGAGGTTACCTTTGTGCTCACCTTTTTTTTTATTTTTCGTCCCATTTTCTACGCCACTTTAATGGCCACAGAAGCTGGAACAGTTTTTTTGTTTGTTTTATTTTTACAAAGCGATGATGATGATGTCGATGAGGATAATAATCATGACGCTGTGGAGTTCCATCTAGGATTGAGGCTACGTGACAGGGCTGTACTCTACGCTTACTATCATAATATATACAGGCCCGAGAGATACAGACACCTGCGGTGTTGATCAGAAGATTTAAGCAACACCCTCAGTGACACATCCGTGAAGAGGATGAGACTCGACTGTGTGGTCCCAATCTTCCCAATGAGCCCCTAGCACGCCCAACTCTGGGTAGGAGTCGGTTAGAGCCGAAAAGTCCCACAATGATTTTTTTTGAAAGTACTGATAAGGATTCGAACCCTCAACTTTCCAGTCGGTAGTCCATTGGGTTAACCACTACACCATGGAGACTGGTTTTTCCCCCTTTTGAATTGGAAGAGCAACTTTTGATAAAT
Organism: Monoplex corrugatus; assembly: GCA_030674185.1. NCBI lineage: Eukaryota > Metazoa > Mollusca > Gastropoda > Littorinimorpha > Ranellidae > Monoplex > Monoplex corrugatus. Next base: position 83,009,165 of record JAPXFY010000013.1, on the reverse strand, counting down.
TGTCATAGCCCCGAGAGAGGGCAAGAAGAGTTGTTTCCCTTGTAAAGTTAAGAAGAAACAAAATCAAGGGGACAAAAACAAAAGGACATTTCAGTCCACAGAATGCTGTCTGTCCTAAGATACAAAATGAAACAAAGTTGAAAACTTTGAGGAAGGCAACGTGAGAAAAAGATAGAAAGAAAGAAAAAAGAAGAAGAAAAGCAAAACAAACAATAAAAAGAAGAACAGGAAAAGAAAAAAGAAAGCAGAAAAAAGAAAAGAAAAAGAAGAAGAAAAGAAAAAGGAAAGAAAAAAAAAGAAGAAGAAAAAAAAAGAAAAAGAAAAGAAAAAGGAACAATAAAAGAAAGAAGGAAAAAAGGAAAAAGAAAAAAAAAGAAGAAAAGGAAAAGAAAAAAGAAGAAAAGGAAAAAGAAAAGGAAAAAAGAAGAAAAGGAAAAGAAAAAGGAAAAAGGAAAGGGGAAAAAAAGAAGAAGAAAAAAGAAGAAAAAGAAAAGAAAAAAGAACAATAAAAGAAAGAAGGAAAAAAGAAAGAAAGAAAGAAAACAAGAAGAAGAAAATGAAAAGAAAAAAGGAAGAACAAAAAGAAGAAGAAGAAGGAAGAGTGCTAACATCTGGGGGTAGTGCAGAAGACATATCTGGGTGTCAGTCCTGTAGACAATTGCAGAGCGCTGTGTCAGTATTTCAGTCCTTAGATGGCAACGTACCTTTCCAAAGCAGGTTTTTCAGTTTCAGTTTCTCAAGATGACGTCTCAACACTCGGAACGAATTCCATATGCACTGAACGTCACAAGTGCCATGTGTATGGTGATCATGACACAAGCCTTAAGCCTGCACATAAACCCATCAGCTGGCCAGGTCCTGAGGCCGCACTTAGCCTATGTTTTACCTTGTCTATGTTTTATACCGGTATTTTATCAACCTACCACTGGAATAATCTTGGTTACATGTAAATGACATATGTATGTGTGTATCTTACCTTCAAAAAAGGAACATACATATAAAGTAAATAAAATACATACATCCAATGTCACAGAGACTGCCATTCTTGCATCGGCCTTACCAGCCACAGTCTACGTTGCTCCAGAGACTTCAACTCGACTCGACTCGACACGACACTAGGACGCATCATCCATAGTCGAGGGCAATTGATGGAGACCTATAATAGCTGCCACAGAGCTTGGTAATCACAGGAATGGTAGTCATCTATGTGTCCAGTTGTTCCACATGACAGGCGACATCGAGATGGGAAAGAGAATGATATGGACAGCTTTCAAGAAGAAGACTACCCCAAAACCTTTTGCAATGTCCATAAGTTATTGATTGATTGATTTGGTTCAGTTATTACGTCGACGCCCACCTCAGGTGATATGGCCGACAGGGATAACCATCACAGTGAAGTGGGGAAAGGGGGACTTATCTAATCCTATACCGACACCACCAGAACAACAATGATGTTAAGATGGGACAGTAAGAAGGGGGACTTATCTAATCCTATACCGAAACCACCAGAACAACAATGATGTTAAGATGGGACAGTAAGAAGGGGGACTTATCTAATCCTATACCGAAACCACCAGAGCAACAATGATGTTAAGATGGGACAGTAAGAAGGGGGACTTATCTAATCCTACACCGACACCACCAGAACAACAATGATATTAAGATGGGACAGAGAGAAGACCAATTTTAATGTAGCGCACCCCGGGATTCGAACCCACAACCATATTAGCATATGAATCCGAATCTCAGCCAAATGAGCTACCGAGGCCCGCACCCATAAGTCAGTACCCCGTTAGGCTGATATGTATTCATTTGTGTACATATCAGGATGTGCAGTGATATCAGAGATTCTGTGGCTGTTACACTACATGTCTTATTAATGTGTAACGCTTACTAACGCAGCCCCCGATTACCTGTCAAGCCTACTTGAGATCTATGTTCCCTCACGTACCCTCCGCTCTGCCTCCGATCCTCTGACTTTCGCTCAATACCTATGGTCCACGAGCCTTCTCTGTTTCTGGTCCACTCTCCTGGAACAAACTTCCTCTCTCAGTCCGTCAGCAACCTACTTTTGTCTCCTTCAAGTCCGCTCTCAAAACTCACCTTTTCTCCTCTGCATAAAATCCTGACCTCACTCAATCCCCTCTGCAGCCTGTCTCCACTCGGAGGGGAATCACATTGTAATATATAATTGTATATAATATGTTCTCTATAATTTTCCATTGCTTTTATTCTTTCTCCCCATTTATAGCCGTGTGCGTGCGTGCGTGTGTGTGTGTGTGTGTGTGCGTGCGTGCGTGCGTGCGTGTGCGTGCGTGCGTACGTGCGTGTGTGTCTGTTTCAGCGCTTGGAATGATTTTATCAAGATTTTGCGCTATATAAATAAAATATTGTATTGTATTGTATTGTATTGTATTGTATCGTATCGTATCGTATTGTATTGTATTGTATTGTATTGTATTGTACTGTATTAACGAGTCCAATTACTTTCTGAGAAAAAGCACTGTACAAAACGGATTTTCTGTTTTAATTACATAAATAACAGAAATAACAATCTCGATTTTTCGTGTACTGACTCTAGAGATATCCTTTACAACAAAAATAATGATTTTATTTCGGTAGTCCAAAGCTGATTCTCAGATCCCCTGTAGGCAGATTGTTATGAAGAGTTAATTAATTGTTGTCTGTTATTAACTGACACTGTTAACTTAATGTTTCTGAATTCTTAATTGTAATTGTTCCCCTTCTTACATTCAAACTATCACTACCCCTTCCCATCCCCGTCCCCCACCCTTTCCCCCCTCTCCCTGTGTATGTGTGTGTGTGTGTGTGTGTGTGTACACACATGCACACACACACACACGCACGCACACAAACACGCACATTCACCTCCACCGCACTCCACTTACCAGCTTGAAAACACAAGACACACACACACACACGCATACACACACACACACTCATACACACACACAACACACTCATACACACACACACATACATCCACACACACACACACACACATACACACACACAACATACACACACACATACATACACACGCACATACATCCACACACACACACACACACATACACACACACACACAAGCACACACACATACATACACACACACATAATATACACACATACACACACACACACAACACACACACACACACACACACACACACTAAAACCGCCACCACCACCATCAATCAACCAGACCACCATCGACTCACTCCCACCAACCAACCAACCAACCAACCAACCAACTCTTCAAACTTCCCCCTCCTCCCCACTGCCTCTCCCTCTCCCTCCCCCCCCCCACCCCAACCCCCACCCCATCCCGCGTGTCATGGCGCCTGCTTGGTATGACAGTCGCCGGCACCATCGCCGCTGCCGCCGCTAGTCGGCCGCTCTGGTTTCGCCGCACCGTGCGTCCAAAGCAAACGTTGATTCTTATCTCCGCTGTGGTCTCCTCCCAGTTTTGCCTTTTCAACAAATCTCCCTGGGTCCGTCTATCTGCTATTTACATCTGACTCCATTAGCTCTTGGTTTCTGTTGGTTCGCCTTGTTGGCTTGGCTGGCCCTGCCTGCCTCTCTGCTGCCTGCCTGCCTGCCTGCTGTACCTTCTGCAGGTCTTCTCACTACAATGGCTGGGTGGGTTGGGGGTGTGTGTGGTGGTGGTGGTGGTGGTAGGAGTTTGTGTGTGTGTTTGTGTGTGTGTACGTGTGTGTGTGTGGGGGGGGGGGGTAGGCGTGTGTGTGTGTGTTCGTTTGTTTGTGTGTGTATGTGTGTTTGTGTGTGTTTTTGTGTATTCGTGTGTGTGTCTGTTTGTCGTGTGTGTGTGTGTGTGTGTGTGTGTGTGTGTGTGTGTGTGTGTGTGTGTGTGTGTGTGTGATTGTGTGTGTGTGGGGGGGGGGTCTGTGTGTGCATGCGTGTGTGTGTGTGCGTGCGTGTGTATGTGTGTGTTCCTGTGTGGGTCTGTGGGGGGTGGGATCTGTGCGTGTGTGCGGGTGTGTGTACGTGTGTATGCATGTGTATGTGTGAGTGTGTGTGTTTGTGTGTGTGTTTGTGTGTGTGTGAGTGTAAGTGTGTGTACATGCGTATGTGTATGTGTGTACGTGTATGTGTGTGTGTGAGTGTGTGTGTGTCTGTGTGTGTGTCTGTGTGAGTGTGAGTGTGTGTGTGTGTGTGTGTATGTATGTGTGTGAGTGTGTGTGTATGTGTGTGCGTATGTGTGTGTGCGTGTGTGTTGTGTATGTGTGTGCGTGTGCATGTGCGTGTGTGTGCGCATGTGTGCATGTGTGTGTATGTTTGTGTGTTCGTGCCCGTGGGATGGCGTGGGGATGTGCGGGAGTGAGGGCGTGTGTGTATATATACATAATATATATATATATATATAATATATATATATACATGCATATAAACATATATATATATATATATATATATATATATGTGTGTGTGTGTGTGTGTGTGTGTGTGTGTGTGTGTGTGTGTGTGTGTGCGTGTGTGTGTGTGTGTCTTGTGTTTTCAAGCTGGTGAATGGAGTGCGCTGGAGGTGAATGTGCGTGTTTGTGTGTGTGTGTGTGTGGATGTGTGTGCGTGTATGTGTATGATTGCATGTGTATATGTGTGCGTGTGTGAGTGTGTGCTGCGTGTGTATGTGTATGCGTGCATGTATATATGTGTGTGTGTGTGTGGTATGCGCGCTAACGCGCGTGTGTGTATATGTGTTCATGCGGGTAGGTTGAATGGGGTGTGTGAGAGTGTGTCTGCGTGTGTGTGTGCGCGCATTCATCTAGGTGCCTGGAAATAGTGGTGGTGGATGTTAGAGAGGTATGGATGTAGGGGGAGGGGGGAGGGGGGAGGAGGGGGAGGGGGGAAGGAGGGGAGGAGGGGGGAGGAGGGGGAGGGGGGGAGGGGGGAGGGGGGAGGAGGAGGCAGCAAGTGGTGCATGGAGTTCCCAGTTTCCAGTTTGTCCAAGAAGAATTCATCGCACACGGACAGGCAGTTCCATCTGCGCTCCACACACACAAATCTGCCAGCAAATTCTCCGGCAAGCAGGGCCGGTGATGGGAGTGGGAGGAACGGTGGAAGAAAGACCCTGGCTGAGTTAATACTAAAAACGGACAAATTAACCCTTTGACTTCTGAACCCTGTTCAGTAGCATCCTGTATTGTCAACCATTCTAGCAAAACAAAAACTTAACCCTTTGACTCCCTCACGCTTTCCACCAGCTTCCTGAAGAAGCTGGTGGAAAGCGTGAGGAGTCAAAGAGTTAAGTTTTTTGCAGTTGTGGATAGGTGCAGGATCAAAGGGTTAATGATTGAGAAATTCAGCTTATTGTTGTTTTGTTGTTATTGTTGTTATTGTTGTTGTTGTTTTTTGTTTGTTTTGATTTGTTTGTTTTTGTTGGTTGGATTTTTTTTGGTTTATTTTATTTATTTATTTTTATTTATTTATTTGTTTGTTTGTTTGTTTGTTTGTTGTTTGCTTGTTTTTTGTTTGTTTGTTTTTGTTTGTTTGTTTTCTGAAGCCAAACCGGTCTCGTACAGCCATACCAAGGCTTATAACCGCTTCAAAACATACACAATACTTCAAGAGGGAAAAAAAAAAAAAAAAAAAATTCAATACACATATAAATGGATTCGCGCAACCCAAAGAGACAAGCTGATCGAGGCTGAGAGATTCCGTGGCAAACTTACTTAGACAATTCTACGACCTACACAGACCGTAAGGAAAGACGAAAGCTTTCACGTGGTAAAAGCCAGATTTTCCGCATCAATATTTTTCACTTCAACAGCGCAATTCATACCATTCCACCTCTACTCAGTTGCCAACTCTAAACTCATCAACAACTAGGCCACGAACCCAAAACCCTCAACGAAAATGAATGGGTATTTCTAACCGGCCTGAGAAAAGTTGACTGACCACCCACATTAAGCCTGACACCGGTTGGCATACGCGGTGTACATCAAGACAATCGGGACAGAAAGACAGAGACAGACAGGACTCAGATTCATAGGAAATGCCACCGTGATTGGAGCAGACCTCCACCTGGCTTTTACCACGAGAAAGCTTTTGTCTTTACCTTACGGTCAGGGTAGGTCGTGGACACAGATGACGTGACCTACGTCTTGTGGCTTCGGATGTAGAATTAGATTCCATCTCTAATATCATATTGTCACTGTTATTTCCGTTTAATTTTAACCCTTTGACTTCCGCACCCTGTCCACCAGCATCCTGCATTGTCAATCATGCTACTGAAGCAAAAACTTCAACTTAGACTCCCGCAGCCTATCCATCAGCTTCCAGCAGAAAGCTGGTAGATAGGGTGAGGAAGTCAAAGGGTTAAGTTTTTGCAGTTGATTGATTGGGTGGTGGAGTCAAAGGGTTAAAGTCCAGTCGTCTGCGTAAAGCAATATCAGGGCTTTAACCATATAAATACATACATAATACTTCAACAGAATAAAAAGGAAAAGAAAATTAAGTACACTATCAATACATTCACGCGCATTATCTAAGGGGATACCCCTGACGTTGACCACTCCGTCCAATTTATCACACAGAAGATTTTTTAAAAAAACTTACCTCAAAAAGCAAATTTTAAACACAACTAAGGACACTGATACATAAATAAAAACGGGCCAAAATTACCTAAAATTGCTTCCGCATATCTCATTTCCCTAGAGCCAAAAATGTACTTAATACATGTACCCAGTTATCAATCCTACAGAAAGCACGTAAGACTTTATCGAACATATACAGGTGAATGGACCATTAGGGTAGAAAATGATAGGAAGAACTGACAGAAAGCAAGAGAAAAAGGCAAAATCAGAGAAATGACAGAAAAGAGGAAATTTCTAGCATAGAATTTCAGAAGGTGGGGGATTCTAGGGTTATTAACGTATCATTACAACTTGGGTCAAGGGTCTCTCGCCTAACAGGCTTGAGTGTACCCTACCTCAGCATCATTGTGTGTATGTATGTTTGTGTGTGGTGTGGTTGTTTGTTTGTTTGTTTGTTTGTTTGTTTGTGTTTGTTTGCATCTTTGTATGTGTGTGTATATGTGTGATATGAACTAATTACTGTAAAGCGCAGTGAGTCCTTACCTGTGTGTGGGAGAATAGCGCTATATAAATATGATTATTATCATTATTATTATTATTATTACGTATTTATACTGAAAAGTCCCCTGCATCCCAACGGGGAAATCTCTAATATCTCAAGTTCGTTCTAGCCTGCAATATGTAAACCGGCATGTAGGATAAAGCTGATTTATTGCAGAGGATTTGCATTGGAAAGAGTGAAAACATCTACATGGTGTAGACGAGATTTTGTTGTTGTTTTGTTGGTGGTGGTGATGATAGTCGTGTTTTTTTTGTTTGAGGACGAAGACCAAAGTGGGGTGAGAGAAGGTCTGGTATGGTGTTTTGTTTTGTTTTGTTTTGTTTTGTTTTTCTGACGTGACTTTATTCAAACATGATTATTTTAGATCCAAAACAAGTGTGACTGCCAGGCCCAAGCAAACAGGAACCAAAGAACAAGAAAACCAATATAAGCGCGTATCCAACGAGACAAAACAAAACAAGCGCAAATTTTCGGCCAACCAGCCTTTGTCAAGCGCGAACGCACGGTCACAAACAGATCACAGACACCAAACAATGGATAATAAAAATGGGACTAAAAACTTCCCTGCCGCCTCGTCACATTCCATTTCTTACCCACTACATTCATAGGCTGCACACTCCTGTAGACATAAAATATGTACAATATGTCATTATACTGTTAACACATTTGTTATCACAGTGGATTATGCTTGTTAGTGAGCGTGTAGGTATGTCTATACGCACATATATAATATTCATGTTCGTGTGTTGATGTGATTTTGAATTGTGACTCCGCCGATAATGTATGGATATAACGTACGTGTGTACACTTGTGTTTGCTTCTTCGGCTCGTGATGATGATGATGATGATGATGATGATGATGATGATGACGACGACGACGACGACGACGACGACGACGACGACGATTATGATGATGATAGATGATGATGATGATGATGATGATGATGATGATGATGATGACGACGACGACGACGACGATGACGATGACGACGACGGTGATGATGATGCTGCTGCTGCTGCTGCTGCTGCTGCTGCTGCTGCTGCTGCTGCTGATGATGATGATGATGATGATGATGACGACGATGACGGCGATTTATACATTCCTGGTTTTGATGCTGTATCACAGGATTGTAATATGTGTGCAATAGATCCAGTGTTCATAATTATCTTCCTGTTTTTGATGCGATATAATGATAAAATCATAATTATGTGTGCTGTGGATCCAGTATTTATACCTTCCTCTTCTGGATGTGACGCAGTGAAAGGAAAACCGTATGTGTGTATGAAGGAGACCTGTTATTTACACCTTCCTGTTTTTGATGCAATATAATGATGATGATGACGACGACGACGACGACGACGGTGATGATGATGATGATGATGATGACGACGACGACGACGACGACGACGACGACGACGACGATTTATACTGTTGTACGGATGCGAGGCGTGGACAGTCAACAAGCAAAGCCAGAACAAGATTGAGGCAGCCGAAATGTGGTTTCTCAGAAGAATGTTGAGAGTTCCATGGACAGCAAAGAAAACAAACGAGATGGAGGCAGACACAAGTAGATCACTCATAAGGAAGATTAGGAAAAGACAGGCAACATTTACAGGCCATTTTATGAGGAAGGGGGATTTGGAGCACCTGGTCACAACGGGAAAGCTGGAGGGAAAGAGAGCACCGAGTAGACCCAGGGAGAAAATGCTGGAGGGACTTGCAGAGTGGCTGGGGACGAGGAGGGTGGGGGAGATGCTAGGGGCAACGAGAGATAGAGGTAGATGGAAGTCCACGATCGCCAACGCCATGCGGCAGGGCACCTGATGATGATGATGATGATGATGATGATAAGATCGCATGCATGTGTGCAGTAGATCCAGTACACATACTTTCATGTTTTTGATGATATATAATGATGAGATTGTAGTTATTGTGTGTGCAGTAGATTTAATGATGACACATTCTTGTTTTCATTGTGATGTAGCAATAAGATTATAAGTATGTGTTCAGTATAATCCATGTCAGACTATAAATTTCAACATTGTGTTTGATGCGATATAATGATGACATTGTCTGTGTGTGTGTGTGGGGGGGGGGGTGTATGCGTGTGCGTGTGTGTGTGTGTGTGTGGTGTGTGTGTGTGGTGTGTGTGTTTGTGTGCGTGTGTGTGCGTGTGTGTATGTGTATGTGTATGTGTGTGTGTGTGTGTGTGTGTGTGTGTGTGTGTGTGTGTGTGTGTGTGTGTGTGTGTGTATACCTACGTGTGCCGTATTTCCAACATCCATACTTACCTGTGTACAAGCAGTAACCTTAGCATCATGTACAGGTAGCAGAGACAGGTGGGAGCTGGCATACCACACATGACTCACTGAGGTAGCACATGCACTGTAGACAGACCAACACATTGCATGAATGTACATGTAGTTGCACACAGAGGCGCGTGCGAAGGTACGGTGTTCTTTCGTTGTCAAAAGAGGTATGAAGAAACTTGTTGTCTACGCAATTATCTTGGATCGTGATCTGAAGTCTGCTGAAATCAGTGCCATCCTCATCGTCATCATCATCGTCGTCAACGAATCTACTATCCCTTGTCGCTGCAAGTACATCTCCCACCCTCTCTGTTCTCGATCACTCTGAAAATCCGTTCAATATTTTGTCCCTGTGTCTACCTGGTAGGTTTTTTTCCCTCCAGCTTTCCTGTTGTGACTAGGTGCTCTAATTTCTCTTGCCTCATAAAATGTCCTATAAATGTTGCTTGTCTTTTCCTAATCGTCTTTATTAATGATCTTCTTGTGTTTGCCTTCTTCAAGACTGTCTCGTTTGTTTTCTTTGCTGTCCATGGAAACTCTCTACATTCTTCTTAGAAACCACATTTCAGTAGCCTCCATGTTGTTCTGACTTTGCTTGTTGACTGTCCACACCTCACAACCGTACAACGGGAATCAGTGTAGACACCTTAATAGAGACTATATAGGTAGGGCCTCAGGAACTGGCCAGCTCATGGGTTTATGTGCAGGCTTAAGGCTTGTGCCATGATCATTCTGGATCTTCTCCATCAAATGACACCTGAGACGTTACTGCATATGGAATTCATTCCGGATGCAGAGACGTTATCTTGATAAACTAAAACTGAAACTGTCACTGTGCATCCAGAAATCATGACCTGGATGTGGCCTGGCCCCCTTAGAGTGTCAGGAGTTAAGGGCCGTAACATTTGTTTGATGGGGGTTTTCTCCTCTGAGGACCTTCTGTTGTCCAGCTCCCCCCAGCGTTTTTTACTACTGATGATATCCAAAACAAGTGCGGCTGCCCGCGCCCAAGCAAACAGGAACCAGAAGAACAAGAAAACCGATGTAAGCGCGTATTCAACAAAACAAGACAAGACAAGCGCAAATTTTCGGCCAACCGGCCTTTGTCAAGCGCGAACGCACGGTCACAAACAGACCACAAACAACACCAAACAACGGATAATAAAAAGAAGACTAAAAACTTCCCTGCAGCCTCGTCCAGTGGAACACATGGGCATTCCATTTTGGTCCCTTTTTATCCACTGGACGAGGCGGCAGGGAAGTTTTTAGTCCTCTTCTTATTATCCGTTGTTTGGTGTTGTTTGTGGTCTGTTTGTGACCGTGCATTCGCGCTTGACAAAGGCCGGTTGGCCGAAAATTTGCGCTTGTTTTGTCTTGTTTTGTTGTGTTGAATACGCGCTTATATTGGTTTTCTTGTTCTTCTGGTTCCTTTTTTACTACTGCCAATGCAGATTAATGACCTTTGACATTGTAAGGCCTCCATAGAAAAATGACTCTCTGAGACACAGTCAGAGTCAGACATCAATTTCCATTTACTATGTCTTGAGTGACCGCATGCAAGGAAAACAAACGAGAACTTAAGCGCATTGCTCATGCATCCTCCATGAACTCTCTCGCTATACTGACCACATAAGCCCAATTAACCAACCCGCTTGCTCGCACGTGTATGTTTTCACTCTTCCTCCTCCACCGCTCTCAAGAACGAGAACCCGAACTTCTTTCTCCGCTTTCACTTCTCTCCTCCTTCTTTCTTCCCCCTCTCTCTCTCTTTCCGCTTCCTCTCCCTCTCCCCTCTTCTCCCTCTCCAACCTTTTAGCATTCAGGTTCTTGATGGCCAAACCAAGAACGACATGCGCTAACAATAGCTCGCGCGTTAGCGCTGGATTTAGGAGAACCGCGCTATTCTTCTGAGACGGCTGTCCTTCTTGGTTGTGGTGCATTTAGGCTTGGCATTCTAGTGTGCGGGTCACTCTTATTTACCTCCAACCTGACTCCCCCCATTAACTACAGGTGGTTGCCATGGGGACTGTTGATGAGGATGCTGGTGGCGGGAGGGTAAGGTGATGGTGA
>JAPXFY010000013.1:82985145-82987645 GCA_030674185.1 Monoplex corrugatus | reverse complement strand
CTGACTTTCTGTCTGTCTCGTCTCTCTCCTCTCTCTCTCTCTCTCTCTCGTCTCTCTCGGTCTCTCTCGGTCTCTCTCGTCTCTCTCGGTCTCTCTCTCTCTCTCTTTCGTCTCCTCTCTCTTCTCTCTCTCTTTCGATCTCTCTGTCTCTGTCTCTTATTCTTCTCTGTCTCTCGTCTCTGTCTGTCTGTCTGTCTCTCTCTCTCTCTCTGTCTGTCTCTGTCTTCTCTCTCTCTCTCTCTCTCTCTCAGTCAATATGTATAAAAAAAAAATTAAAAAAATCCTTATAGACAGAAGGCAGAAACTTGACACTGGCCACCAAACAAAGACGTGGTTTGCTTTGCTCACCGATTTCTATTGTCTCTGTTTTCCTCCATCAGGACAGTAGTAGACAGGGTGCCGTAGTCAAGTGGGTAAGCGACGAGCTTCCAGTGGAAGGTCCAGGGTTCGATCCACCTAGACACTGTTTCTGGTGGGTCTGGGATGGAGAATTTTTCGATGTCCTGGTTCAGTATGTGTACAGACTTGCCCAGGTTTTAAATTCTCTTCGTTTGTATACACATGTAGAATATCAAACCCTGCACATTAAAAGATCCTGTAAGTCATGTCAGTGGTTGGCTTATCATCATCGCCATCGTCGTCATCACCGTCGTCATCGTCATCGTCATCATCATCATCATCATATCATATCATTATCAATTATTACTATTACTCTCTCTCTCTCTCTCTTCTCTCTCTCTCTCTCTCTCTCTCTCTCTCTCTCTGTCTCTGTATCTCTCCACTCTCCCCTCTCTCCCTCACTCTCTCTCTCTCTCACCCCACTCTCTCTCTTCCTTTCTCTCGCTGTCTACTGTCTATATGTCTGTCTGTCTGTCTTTGTTTTTTGTCTCTGTCTGTCTGTCTCTGTTTTTTGTCTCTGTCTCTCTCTTTCTCTCTCCTCTCGCTGTCTTTCTTTCTCGTTATCTCTCTTTCTTTCTCTCTTTCTCTCTCTCTCTTTCATTCTCTCTTTCTGTCTGTCTTTCTCTGTATGTCTATATGTCTGTCTGTTTGTCTGTCTGTCTGTCTGTCTCTGTCTCTCTCTCCCCTCTCTCTGTATCTCTCCACTCTCTCTCTCCCCCACTCTCTCTCTCTCCCCACTCTCTCTCTCTTTCTTTCTCTCGCTGTCTACTGTCTATCTGTCTGTTTTCTGTTTTTTCTCTGTCTGTCTCTGTTTTTGTCTCTGTCTGTCTCTTTCTCTCCTCTCTCTCTCTCTCTCTTTCTTTCTCTCTTTCTGTCTGTCTTTCTCTGTATGTCTATATGTCTGTCTGTTTGTCTGTCTGTCTGTCTGTCTCTTTCTCTCCCTCTCTCTCTCTCTCTTTCATTCTCTCTTTCTGTCTGTCTTTCTCTGTATGTCTATATGTCTTCTGTTTGTCTGTCTGTCTGTCTGTCTCTCTCTCTCTCTCTCTCTGTATCTCTCCACTCTCTCTCTCTCTCCCACTCTCTCTCCCCACTCTCTCTCTCTTTCTTTCTCTCGCTGTCTATTGTCTATCTGTCTGTCTCTGTTTTTCTCTGTCTGTCTCTGTTTTTGTCTCTGTCTGTCTCTTTCTCTCCCTCTCTCTCTCTCTTTCTTTCTCTTTATTCTCTTTATTTCTCTCTTCCTCTCCTCTTTCTTTCTCTCTGTCTGTCTGTTTGTCTTTCTCTGTATGTCTGTCTGTCCGTCTGTTTGTGTCTGTCTGTATGTCTGTCTGTCTGTCTCTCTTTCTCTGTCTCTTTCGCTCCCTGTTTCTTTCTCTGTCCCTCTCTCGTTCTCCCCCCCCCCATCTCTCGTTCTTTCTCTCTGTCTCTGTCTGTCTGTCTGTCTGCATCTCTCTCACTCTCTCTCTCTCCCTCCCCCCTCTCTCTCTCTTTCTCTTCCTCTGTCCCTCAGTCTGCGAAAACTTGCAGACAGGATGCAGAAACAGGAGACTAGTGACCAAACAGACCTGGCCCGTTTCCTGTCCTCACTCCACTCTGTTGTCTGTGCTCTTCTCTCCTTCTCTGCGACAATTACCATTGGGCTTCGATCCGCTGCAGACGCTTGAAGTCTCGTCGTGGACAAACAGAGCGAGGCACGTACAGCCCGGTAAGAGAAGAGCTTGGTCCAGCAGATCAAACTTGGAGCTGAACATGCTCGACGATCTTTTGAGCAAACAAACATACTGCTTGCTGTAAGTTTCCCTTGTTGTGGTGGGTGGGTGGTGTGGGTGGGGGTGTTGTGTGTTTGTGTGTGTGTGTGTGTGTGTGCGTGTGTGTGTGTTTGTGTGTATGTATTTATGTATGAATGTATGTATGTATGTATGTATGTATGTATGTATGCATCTATGTGTGTACGTATGTATGTATATACATGTGTGTATGCGTGCGTACCGCGTCTGTGTGTATGTGTGTATATACATAATATATACACATTTGTATATAGATACATCTCTACATACCATACATACATGTATATATATATATATATATATATTATATATATATA
>JAPXFY010000013.1:82972645-82975145 GCA_030674185.1 Monoplex corrugatus | reverse complement strand
TCTCACACCCAGTCCATCATCATCAGATGGTAATTAATGCTGTGAGAGAATTATTGGAGAGAACCATTTGTCATGGACATTGAGTTAATGTGCTGAGCTGACAATAAGCTGTCTGATAACTAAGGATACACAGTCAGACCACATTTTATTGTTTTATACTCTTTCCAGCCTACAGGATTTCACTGTCTTTTCTAAATCTATGTTTTGTGTCATTATATCAAATAGTATTCAGTTCCACTCATAAATCTGTTGATATTACCTGGAATCACTGGTAACATAAAAGTAATGAAAATGTATATGTATGTGTGTGTGTGTTTGTGTGTGTGTGTGTGTGTGTGTTTGGATGTTTCTGTGTGTGGTGTGTCTTGTGTATGTATGTGTGTGTTTGAGAGAGAGAGAGACAGACAGACAGACAAAACAGACAGACAGAGACAAAGAGAGACAGAAAGAGAGACAGACAGACAGAGAGAAAGAGAGACAGACATACAGAGAGAAAGAGAGACAGACATTGAAAGAGAGAAAAAGAGCAGAGACAGAGAGAGAAAGAGAGAGACAGAGAGAGACAGATAGATAGAGAGAGAGGCAGCCAGACATATAGAAAGACAGACAGACAGACAAATGAATAAGAGAGAGAGAGAAAAGAGAGACAAATAGAGAGACAGAGAGAAAAAGAAAGAAAGAAAGAAGAGGAGAGAGAGAGGGAGAGAGACAGAGACAGAAAGACAGAGAGAGAGAGACAGAGAGAGACACAGGGAGAGACAGAGACAGACAGAGAGAGACAGAGAGAAAGAAAGAGAGACATACAGAATAAAAGAGAGAGACAATAAGAAAGAGAGAATGTGTGAGAGAGACAGACAGACAGAGAGACAGAGAGACAGAGACAGAGAAACAGAAGCAAAGAGACGAGACAGACAGAGACAGCAGAAACCAAATACAGAAACCCCTACAGATCGACAGACTATTGTTGTTTTATTGTTCATCATTTACTATTTTGCAAAACACAATGACTTCTCTCCCCTTTCACAGCTCTCGCCCACTCCCACCCCACACCGAGTCCATCATCATCAGATGGTAATTACGCTGTGAGAGAATTATAGGAGAGAACCATTTGTCATGGACATTGAGTTAATGTGCTGAGCTGACAATAAGCTGTCTGATAACTATGGATATACAGTCAGACCACATTTTTATTTTTATCATTTTAGACTCCTTCCAACCTACAGATTAGCCTCTCTCTCTTCTATCAATCTCGGTTTTTTGCCTAATTTGTGTAAGATACTGTTTAACTGCAGTTGTTGACTTGTCAATCTTACGAGGAATCGTTTGTAAAGTAATGCTATGAGTGATGCTAATGCATGTGAATGTCAGCATTTTCGGTTGCAGTGGGTTCAGTGTTTAGCTTCCTGGACTGTGGATTTTGTGGATGGATTCTTGTTGGCTTCTTCTTTTGTTTTCCATGTTTAAACACAACAAAAACGGAAGACTTATTCGGGTCGTAGACTGGCAGTCGTCTGCTGTCTATCCGTCTGTTTGTCTGTCCATCTGTCGTCTGTTTTCTATCTATTTATTCATGTCTATCTATCTGTCTGTAGTTATCTGTGTGTGTCTGTAGTCTCTCTGTATTACTGTAGTCTATCTGTCTATCTGTTTGTCTGGTCTGTCAGTGTCTATGTGTCTGTCCACGTGTGCGTCTGTTTATCGGTCTGTTAGTCTATCTGTCTGTTTGTCAATCTGTCTGTCTGTCCGTGCGTCTGTCTATGTGTCAGTGTTGTTTGTGTGTGTCTGTGTGCCTTTCTGTCTGTAGTGTAGTCTATCTGTTGTCTGTCTGTGTGTCTGTCTGTGTGTCTATCTGTGTTGTCTGTCTGTGTTGTCTGTCTGTGTGAAGTTTATCTGTCTATCTGTAGTCTATCTGTGTGTCTGTCTGTCTGTCAGTTCGTCTGTGCGAGTGGATGAGGAAGATAGATCGCTAAAAGGAGAACTGACAAGAAAAGTTTCAGTTTCAGTTTAAGTTTCAGATTCTCAAATGGCGGC
Source organism: Monoplex corrugatus (assembly GCA_030674185.1). Classification (NCBI taxonomy): domain Eukaryota; kingdom Metazoa; phylum Mollusca; class Gastropoda; order Littorinimorpha; family Ranellidae; genus Monoplex; species Monoplex corrugatus. Next base: position 82,973,114 of record JAPXFY010000013.1, on the reverse strand, counting down.
ATATCCACGCTCGGAATGATTCGGTATGCACTGCGTACACGTGCCATGTGCTGGATAAGATCCAAAAGGGCAAGAAAAAAGTGGTTACCTCAGGGTTGAACCCACAACTCCTGCGTTATGAGCATCGTGCTCTAACAATGAGCTAATGCGGAACTACAACGGAAATCAAACGCATCTTTATATTTAAAGAGTTTGACAAAGCAAAAGACCATTAATGCGTTATATTTGATCGTTCATTGTTTTGCAAAACGCAATGGCTTCTCTCTAATTTACTGTTTTGCAAAACACAATGGCTTCTCTCTCATTCACTGCTTTGCAAACACAATGGCTTCTCTCTCATTCACTGTTTGCAAAACACATGGCTTCTTTCATATACACTGTTTTGCAAAACACGATGGCTTCTTTCATATAACACTGTTTTGCAAAACACAATGGCTTCTTTCATTAAACTGTTTTGCAAAATACAATG
>JAPXFY010000013.1:82965145-82967645 GCA_030674185.1 Monoplex corrugatus | reverse complement strand
AATAATGATGACAGAAATGAGCAATTATGACAGCTGAGGTGTATGATTCTGTGGACCAGGATGAGAAAAAAAAGTATACATAATAATACGTACATGACATATATACATACATACATACATATGGACAGACAGACAGACAGACAAAGAGAAAGACAGAGACAGAGAGGGCGAAGGAAAGAATAAGAACCGTGAAGAGAAGAAACCCAAAGATCCATGCATACAGGATCAACCACACAACACACACAACAACACACAACACACACACACACACACACACACACAACACACACACACACATACATACACACACACCAACAACCACACACATACACACACACACACACATACAACACACACACACAATACAACACACACACACACACAACAACACACACAAACACACACACACACACACAACACACAAACACACCACACACCAACACACACACACACCACACAACACACACACACACACAACCACACACACACACACACAACACACACACAACACACAACACACACACACACACACACAACAACACACACACACACACAACACACACACACACACACAAACACACACACACACACACACACACACACACACACACACAACACACACACACCAACAACACACACACAAACACAACACACACAACACAACACACACAATTCACAAACAACACACAACACACACACACACACAACAAAACACGAAGCAGAACAGTATTTACGTAATACAACCAGACAAATACGAGTTTCTGATTCTATTCTCGTGTTATTTTGTTTCTTTCTTCCTTTCTTTATCTGGTTTCTGCTTGCTTGAACGCAGGCGGTCACACTTGGTTTGTTTTTTTTGGAATCCATACAGACAGCAGAGAGTAGGTTGACAACCTTATCAAATGTTCAATCAATAAGATAATGAAATACAATACCAATTTATACCTCCCCTCTACCCTGCAAAATGTTTACACAGAACAAAAAGTGAGGATGATGATTATGAGTGTGTTCGTAAATGAATTATGAGGTGTTCGTAATGATTATGAGTGTGTTGTAATGATTATGAGTGTGTCGTAGACACACATATCAGAAATAAGAAGCTTTTATCTAAATGAGGCGTTTGTAACATACGTTTCAGAAATTAACCAAAAAATTGAAAAACTAAAAACAAAACAAACAAAAACATCATATAATATAATATAATATAATATAATATAATATAATATAATATAATATAATATAATATAATATAATATAATATAATATAATATAATATAATATATATAAATAATATAATATAGAAATATAAGATATATACATATATTAATCATCGACACGACACACACGATACATACGATATAGATATAATAAAATATAATATAATATAATATAATATAATATAAATATAATATAATATAATATAATATAATATAAATATAAATGAAGGCATTGCTAACATACCTTCCAGAAATGAATGGACAAGAAAAAAAGCCGATATTGATATGAATTCATAGGGTGAAAATTGTGTCCATGAGGCGAAATGATAAACGATGAATTTATAAGATAAAAATCGAATCAATAGAGTGAAAATATAAACGAGATGAATGTGTAGGGCGAAAATTGGGTCAAGGAAGTGAAATAATAAAGATGAATGTATGGTGACCATCGTGCCAGTGAAGTGAAATAATAAAGATGAATGTATGGATAAACATCGTGTCAAAAGAGTAAAATAAAAAGAAATACAAAACAATTCACCAAACAGGATAAACCCAAAAACGACCAGAGACTGTTCCTTATTTCAATGAAATGGCATGACATAAAAAATGAACAACAACAACAACAACAACAACAAATGGCTGAGTCTTTTTTCTCGTATTTTTCAAAGATTGAGAAATAAACAGAAAACAGAAAACGACAGAAAGAACGAAACAAATAAACAATCAAAATATAATACCAAAGGAAATAATAGGGAAGCAGGGAGAATGTTAAATATCAACTAAGTAACGTAAACTCTTGAGAGTCACGGAGTTATCTCCCATGTAGAATTTCTCAAACCCAACACAGTTTGCGCTACCCATTCAGCTAGCAAGACGCAGCCACAAAGCATAAAGTGGTAGCTCAAACTTTCCCTTTAGCTTTGTGGCTGCGTCTATGCTAGCTGAATGGGTAGCGCAGACTGTGTTTGGGTTTGAGAAATTCTACATGGGAGATAACTCCGTGACTCTCAAGAGTTATGTTACTTAATCAAATATAAGACTAAAAAACATTCAACGACAAAACCCTCGAAACAGCTTAAAGTGGAAATAGTCATCACAATAATATGTACATTTCAAATATCAGTGTCACAGTTTGATGCTCTTTTAAATAAGAGCTCCTCGTCAAAGATACAATTATCGTCGTCGTCGTCATCATCATCATCATCATCATCATCAATCATCATCATCATCATCATCATCATCATCATCATCATCATTATTATGCAGGCAATAACACCTCGTGG
>JAPXFY010000013.1:82950145-82957645 GCA_030674185.1 Monoplex corrugatus | reverse complement strand
CACACAAAACAACACAAACAAACAACACAAACAAACAACACAAACAACACACAAACAACAACAAACAAACAACAAACAAACAACACAAACAAACAACACAAACAAACAAACACACAAACAAACAACAACACACAAAACACAAACAAACAACACAAACAACACAAACAAACAACACAAACAAACAACACAACAAACAACACAAAAACACAAACACAACAAACACACAAACAACCAACAAAAACAACACAACAACACAAACAAACAAACAAACACACACACACAAACACAAACAACAAAACAACAAACAAACAACACAAACAAAACAACAACACAACACAAACACACAACAACAACAACACACAAAACCAACACAACACAAACAACAACAAACAAACAACACACAAACAACACACAACAAAAACACACAAACAAACAACACAAACAAACAAACACAAACAAACAACACAACACAAACAACAAAACAAACAACACAAACAAACAAACACAAACAAACAACACAAACAACACAAAACAAACAACACAAACAAACAACACAAACAAACACACAACAAACACACAAAACACACAACAACACAAACAACACAACACAAACAAACACAAACAACACACAACACACAAACAAACAACACAAACAACAACAAACACAAACAACACAAACAAACACAAACAAACAAACAACACAACACAAACAACACAAACAACACAACAAACAACAAAACAACACAACACAACAACAACACAACAAACAACAACACAAACAACACAACAAACAACACAAACAACACACAACAAACAACACAAACAAACAAACAACAACAAAACAACCAAAACAAACAACACAACACAAACAACACAACACAAACAAACAACACAAACAAACAACACAAACAAACACAAACAAACAACACAAACAAACAACACAAACAAACAACACAACAAACAACACAAACAAACACAAAACAACACAAACAACACAAACAACAAACAAACAACACAACAAAACACAACAACAAACAACACAAACAAACACACAACACAAACACACACAAACAACAACACAACACAAACAACACAAACAACAACACAAACAACACCCACAAACAAACAACACAACAACAAACAAACAACACAAACAAACAACACAAACAAACACAAACAAACAAACAACACAAACAAACACAACACAAACAACAAACACACAACAACACAAAAACAACACAAACAACAACACAAACAAACAACACAAACAACACAACACAACAACAAACAAACAACACACAACACAAACAAACACAAAACAACAAACAACACAAAACAAAACAACACAAACAAACAACACAAACAAACAACACAACAAACAACACAACACAAACAACACAAACAAACAACACAAACAAACAACACAAACAAACAACACAAAACAAACAACAAACACAACAAACAACACAACACAAAACAACACAAACAAACAAACACACAACAAACAACACAAACAAAACAACACAAACCAAACAAACACACAAACAAACAACACAAACACAAACAACACAACAAACAACACAAACACAAACAACACAAAACAAACACACAACAAACAAACAACACAAACAACAACACAAACAAACAACACAAACAAACAACACAAACAAACAACACACACAAACAACACAAACAAACAACACAAACAAACAACACACAACAAACAACACAAACAAACAACACAAACAAAACAACACAAACAAACAACACAAACAAACAACCAAACAACAAACAAACAAACACAAACAACACAAACAAACAACACAACACAAAAACACAACACAAACAACACAACAACAAACAACACAAACAAACAACACAAAACAAACACACAAACAACACAACAAACAACACAAACAAACAACACAAACACAACAAACAAACAACACAAACAAACAACACAAACAAACAACACAAAACAAACAACACAAACAAACAACACAAACAAACAACACAAACACAACACAACAACAACACAAACAACAAACACAAACAACACAAACAAACAAACAAACAACACAAAACAAACAACACAAAAAAACAAAACAAACAACACAAAACAAACAACACAAACACAAACAAACACAAACAAACAACACAAACAAACAACACAAACAAACAAACAAACAAACACAAACAACAACAAACACAAACAACACAAACAAACAACACAAACAACAACACAAACAAACAACACAACAAAACAACAAAAACAAACAACACAAAACAAACAACACAAAACAAACAACACAAACAAACAACACAAACAATCAATAAGAAGTGTAGAAACACACTCACAAACAAACAAGCAAACAAACAAACAAAGACCTCCACGCTTTTACCAAATCACAATCACACTAGTTGCTGGTTTTCCTGGTTTTATTTCTGGTCAAATGTCCAGACAATTCATGCAACACAAGACAGCAATATTACGAATTAAAATAAAAAACGAAACAAATATTTTTAAAAAAATTAAGTGGAGAAAACCAAAAAAGAAAAAGAAATCACATATCCACCCACAAAATCCGTTGACAAGTTCACATGAAAATAGTCAGACTTCTAGTCTCACGGGGGATTGGGTTACTTATGTTCAGTTTATATACAGAAACATACATCTACGAAGGCCAAGAAGACTCAAACTGCGAATATGTTTTGCCTGTTATGCGATACACATTCTTCTTTCATCCCCCCAACCGACTGAAAACTACTCAACCTTAGCTCAAACTTGTTTTGGATCTTACTGAACCGTAGGTTTTTTAGTTCTTATCAGCTAAACAATAAAACTTGTTTTGCATTCGAGACAATCAAGAAAAACCTTAGGGTAAAGATAATAGAATAATAAAAACAAATAAACAAGCAAAAACTTTACGAGGAAATACAATCATAAAAGGAAATAAAACGAACAAAACACTGTTGATGTTTTTTTTTTTTTTTTAATTTGAAATTGACACATATCAAGCAGTTTTTTTCTTTTCCCATGTTTTTAGTGTTCACATTTTTTTTCTAATGCGTGTATGCATGTTGTTTTGTCTGTACTGCGCAGACGATATGATGCTTGCGTAGTCTGCGTATTTCGTCTTTGGTGGGTGTGCATGCTGGCGTGTTCATTTTCTACAAGCCAACGGACACTTGACTTACAGGCTATTTAACGTGCATATTTAATGTTGTGCGTGTGTACACACACATGAAGGGTGGTCAAGAACTACCAGGTCTACACACATGTTGATCAAGGAGATCGGAACAAATCTCCACCCTTGACCCAACCAGAGGGGAAGCTACAAAGGCAGAATTTATAGAGTTAGTGTGGGATCGGTGATAACAGAATCAATATCACGCAATTTTGTATGTAGTAGTAAGAAACTCTGGGAAGAGTTGGACAGCAGAACGTCCTCAGGAGAACCCCCCCCCCCCCCCCACTGTCAAGCAAATGTTTCGGCCCTTAACTCTTTGACTCCCGCACCCTGTCTACCAGCTTCCTGTAGAAAGCTGTTGGATAGGGTGGGGAGCATAGGGTTAAGTTTCTGCAGTTGTAGATAGGGGGAGTCAAAGATAAGTTTAGTGGTAGATATAGTGCCAGAGTCAAAGGGTTAAGTTTTTGCAGTTGGATGATATGGTGCCGGAGTCAAAGGGTTAAGTTTTTGCAGTTGGTGGATAGGGTGCGGAGTCAAAGGTTACGTTCTGCAGTGGTATAGGGGAGGGGTCAGGGTTAAGTTTCGCATGGATGTATTTGGTGCCAGAGTAAAGGTTTTAATTTTTTGCAATGGTAATATGGTGCCAGAGTCAAAGGGTTAAGTTTTTGCAATTGGTAGATATGGTGCCAGAGTCAAAGGGTTAAGTTTTTGCAATTGGTAGATATGGTGCCAGAGTCAAAAGGGTTAAGTTTTTGCAGTAGGTAGATATGGTGCCAGAGTCAAAAGGGTTAAGTTTTTGCAATTGGTAGAATATGGTGCCAGAGTCAAAGGGTTAAGTTTTTGCAATTGGTAGATATGGTGCCAGAGTCAAAGGGTTAAGTTTCTGCAGTTAGTAGATAAGGTTACCTCCCAACAGTCTAAGGGGTCGGGCCGCATCCAGGTCATGACTCATGGATGCCCTTTTGCTGTCTCCTTTTTTTATTTATTTATTTTTTTTTCATATATATCAACAAAAATTTGTCCTACTCCGGGAATCGAACCCGCACATCCTAGGTAGTCAGGTTTCTAAAGACCAAGTCATGTTTGTGACGGGTGTCTTAACCACTTGGCTATTGGTCATCGGCAACATATGGAGGAATTTTAAGTCTTATGAAGTTCATTGTTGTCCTTTATAGTTAAAAGTAGTAGCAGGCAATTTCCTCTGTAGATCTACATGTCATGACTAACATGAAGCAAGAAAGCAAGGACCAATGGTGGTGCGTGGGGGGGGTGACATCTACGGGTGGACATAACAGGGGGCACACACAGACAGACAGACAGACACACACACACACACACACACACACACACAAAGACATACACACACCACAGACATACACACAGACACACACACACACCACACACACACACAGAGACACACACACAGACACACACACAGACACAGACACACACACACACACACACACAGACACACACACACACATACACACAGACACACACACACGCGCACACACACACACACACACACACCACACACACACACACACACACATACACTCGCCTACAGAAATTCCATAGCTATGCATACATACGTGTCACTCAACAAGTTTGTGCTGCATATATATGTGTGTGTATGTAATATATATATATACATATATATATATAATTTATAATATAAAATATATACATTATATGTATAGATAGATAGAAATAAATAGATAGAAAGATTAGATAGATAGAAAGATAGAGAGAGAGAGAGATAGAAAGATAGACAGATAGATAGATAGATAGATAGATAGATAGAAAGATAAGATAGATAGATAGAAAGATTAGATAGATAGATAGATAGATAGAAAGATAGATAGAAGAGAGATATGGTGGTTTGTGTTGTTGTTGTTGTTGTTGTTAGTGTACGTGTGAGCGTGTGTGCATGTGCCTGCGTGTGTGCGGGTATCAGCATAGCGCGTCTGTATGTGTGAGAATGCGCAGGCGCGCGAGTGTTTGTGTGTATATTTCAGTGTGCGTCTATGTTGTGTGTGCGTGTGTGGTGTGTGGTGTGTGTGTGTGTGTCGTGGTGTGTGTGTGTGTGTGGTGTGTGTGTGTGCGGTGTGTGTGGGGTGTGCGTGTGTGTGCGTGAGTGTTTCTGTCTGTATGTGCATGTGTATAATTGTCTATCTGTCAAATGTGTAACCAATAATTACCGCTAACCCGCAAATTCTCACGACTAGATACCACAACTCCTCCCCCACCCCTTATTATTATTATTATTACTATTACTATTATTATTATTATTATTATTTTTTGTTGTTGTTGGTTAACCCGAATCAGCGGTTTACACACACACACACACACACACACACACACACAACAACACACACACAAATACACGAAAAGAAAGAAGGGAGGAAGAGACAGACAGACAGAGACAGAGAGAGACAGAGACAGAAACAGAGACAGAAGAGAAGAGACAGAGAGAACCGACAAAGAGACAGACAGACAAGAGAAACAGAGAAACAGAGACAGAGAGACAGAGAAGAGAGAAAGAGAGAGACACAGAGAAGAGAGTAAGAGACAAAGAAAACAAAGACAGAAAGAGACAGAGACAGAGAGAAAGAGAGAGAGTAAAGGGGGAGAAACAAAGCAGAGAGACAGAGACAGAGAGAGAGACAGAAACAGACACAGAGACAGACAACACAGACACAGACAGAACAGACAGACAGACAGAGAGAGAAAACCACAGAAACAGACAAGTCAGTCCTTAACAGAAAAAAAAAATGGCTAAGTTGCTCACTCACGGAGGAAAAGTATACGTGTCGGACGGAGGATTCGAACCATTGTTGTACCGCTGGGGCCTGTCACAGCTGATGAGATGTTGGGGGGACCGCAAGCATCCTATTTGCCCTCCTTCCCGCCCCTCCCCCCTGTCAACGGAAAGCGCTGAGACCCTACACTTTACCTCCCTTGTCAAACCTAAACACGACCACTGCCCTCTCTCTCTCTCTCTTCTCTCTCTCTCTCTCTGTCTGTCTGTCTGTCTGTCTCTCTCCCACTCTCTCTCTCTCTCTCTCTCTCTCTCTTATATATATATTATATATATATATATATATATATATATATATACATACATATATATAATTATATATATTATAGGCCTATATAAATTATATCGTCAAACCAAAACGATTACTGTTCTCTCTCTCTCTCTCTCTCTCTCTCTCTCTCTCTCTCTCTCTCTCTCTCTCTCTCTCTCTTGTTACTACTGCCTCTCTCTCTCTATCTCTATCTCTTCTCTCTCTTTCCCTCTCTCTCTCTCTTGTCAAACCAACACGACTACTGCTCTCTTTCTCTCTTTGTTTTTTGTTTTTGTTTTTTGTTTTTGCAAACACAAGCACAAAAGCACATGGGCTGTATCGGATTGTCGACGTTTGTGTTTAGTTTTTGACCAGGGTGGGGTTGGGTATCCCATATCTGCTCCGTATCGGATTGTAGACGGTTAGGGTTAGTTTTTGAATACGATATCTATGCTTGATCGGATTGTGACGGTTGTGGATATTTTTTTTTAACTTTGGGTTGGGTTGGGAAATCTTTATGTTATCTACGTTGTATCGCTTGGGACTATTGTGGATTTTTTTTTTTAACTTGAAGTGGGTGGGGAATCAATTTGATATCTAGTTGTATGGATTTGTAGATGGTTGTGGTTAGTTTTTGACCAGGTGGAGAGTGATGATCTATTCGTCATCTACGCTGCATCGAATTGTAGATGGTTATGGTTAGTTTTTGACCAAGGTGGAGAGTGATGATCTATTCGTCATCTAGGCTGCATCGAATTGTAGATGGTTACGGTTAGTTTTTGACCAGGGTGGGGTGGATATGATCTATCAGATTCTGGACGGTTGTGGATATTTTTTTTTACTTTCGGTTGGGGTGGGGAAGTCTATTCAATATCTATTCTGCATCGAATTTTAGACAGTTGTGTTTAATTTTTGACCAGGGTGGAGGGTGGGTATGATCTATTCGATATCTACGTTATATCGGATTGTGGACGGTTGTCGATATTTTTTAACTTTGGGTTGGGATGGGGGAATCAATTGATTGATATCTACGCTGCATCGAATTGTAGACGGTTGTGTTTAATTTTTGATCAGGGTGGAGGGTGGGTATGATCTATTCGATATCTACGTTGTATCGGATTGTGGACGGTTGTGGTACTTTTTAACTTTGGGTGTGTGTGTGGAGAGGGGGGGGGGGTATCTATTCGTTATCTACGCTGTGTTGGCTTGTAGACGGTTGGAGGGTAGTTTTTGACCAG
>JAPXFY010000013.1:82920145-82937645 GCA_030674185.1 Monoplex corrugatus | reverse complement strand
ATTCTGCTAAAACAGCTATGATTATTTTGGGAACTTTTGTAGTATTTTGGACATAAATCCGCTAAAAAACAGATTCGATTGTTCTGGGAACATTTTGCAATATTTCTAAAATAAATCCGCTAAAACATCTAGCATTATTTGGGAAATCTTTGTAATACTTCTGAAATAAATCTGCTACAACAGTTACGATTATTCCAGAAACCTACGAAATCTTTCTGAAATAAATACCCTAAAACACTGAATAAAGGGGGGCAGGGGGGGAGGGTAATAGATAAAGGGGGGAATGAAATAGCAGAGGAATGTATCATTTTCCGGTGATTCATCCATTGTCTGCCAAATCTTCTCCCACCCTAACCCCCACTCCCAACCTCACTTGCACGGGAGTTGCTGAGTGAGAAAACGAATACTGTCCTGTATCGCTTTCTTCACTCTCTCCTTGCCCCCGTACCGCGCGTTGTGTGTGTGTGTGTGTGTGTGTGTGTGTGTGTGTGTGTGTGTTGTGTGTGTGTGTTGTGTGTGTGTGATTTGTGTATGTGTGTGTGTGTGTGTATGTGTGTATGTATGTGTGTGTGTGTGTGTGTGCGTGAGTATGTATGTGTGTGCGTGTGTGTATATGTGTGAGTGTGTATGTGTGTGAGTTCTCTCTCTCTCTCTCTCTCTTCTCTCTCTCTCTCTTCTCTCTCATCTCTCTCTTCTCTCTCTCTCTCTTTCTCTCTATTTCTCAGGTCTGTTGGACCAAGTTTCAGTAAAGTTTTGAATTACATTTGTTGTTACGACTTTTAAACATTTCGGAATACATGACTCGATCGTCACATTTTAGCAAATGTAAACGAACGTCTAGCGGTCTTATTCACAATGTGGTTGTTCTCATTATGTTCAAGTTGAGTGATATACATTTGTTAATATGTTCGTACAATTTTGGTGTTGTTATACTAATCACAAATGTTTGTGTTCTCTTTATTGAAACAATGAAAAGCATTGCGAAATTAAAGTTTACGCCAATCATTAATGTTTGTGCCCTCTTTTTCAAAACAATAAAGGAATTGAGAAATTAAAATTCAAGCTAATCACAAATGTTTGTGTCCTTTTTTTAAATAATGAAAATTGAGAAATTAAAGTTCAGCTAATCACAAATGTGTGTGCCTTCTTTTTTAAAACAATAAAACCAATTGAGAAACTAAAAGTTCATGCTAATCACAAATGTGTGTGTCCTTCTTTTTTAAAACAATAAAACCAATTGAGAAACTAAAGTTCATGCTAATCACAAATGTTTGTGTCCTTTTCTAAAAGCAATAAAAAGAATTGAGAAACTAAAGTTTACTTCTTCTATCCTTTCGTTCTGGTTGAATATTTATCGGTTGTTTTATTCTGGTCCAACGTAATTATTTCATTTTGAGTCAGCTTTGATGAGAAAATAGGATATGAAAGGTAAAACTAAAGTCAAATACATACATGACAAGAAAACACCTTAAATAATATGTATGTAGATGGTAATTCAAAAGACATGATATGATTATCTCACAATAATACATGATTATCTCACAGTAATACATATGATTATCTACAGTAATACATGGTATGATTATCTCACAATAATACAACACACAAATGAAAGAAAGAGAGCATGTCTGTGTCGTAATCACTTAATTTCGATACCATGTTGTGTCCTTGAAGAGAAAAGAGAATATGATATCTATCTTGTAATCCTAATTCTGATATTTGCTGTATCCTACCAGAGCCTTATTCTGCTTACCAAAAAAAAATTACTCATTTATTTTCATTTTAATGTCTTCTTGTGTTAAGTACCCTGATTTTGTATCTTTTATCATTACGCAACACACTGTGCAGCATTTTCGTCAAAAACCGAAATGAGCCTGAAGCAGTTATATGATTTCAACAGCACATCAATAACACAACCACACGTAACTAGTTATATAGAACCAAAGAAGTTAGATAGAAAAACAACGATTAACGAAAACGAAAGCTGTCTTTTATAAACAAGCAAACAGTAAGTTAACCAAGAAAACCAATATCAAGTTGTAATCAAGTTTACAATCAGAAACGATTATCACCATGGAGTCTGATTCAAACATTAACCCTTTGACTGCCGCACTCTATCCACCACCAGCAAAACTTTAACCCTCTGGCTCCCCTACCCTATCTATCAGCTTCATATCCACCAGTTTCTTGCACGAAGCTGACGGATGAGAAAAGGGAGTCAAAGGGTTACGTTTTTGTTTTGCTGGCATGGATGCTGGTGGACAGGTTGCGAGAGTCAAAGGGTTAAACTAAAAACAAAACAGTTGATCGTCTTTAGTTTTGATCTAATTATTTATTCACAAAACAGTAATTCGATTCAATATTAAACTCTGATCGTTTGTCTTTCATTTTGTCTAACTCTTTGTCCACAAAACGATCATATAACTCAAAACTGCAAGCGTTCTTCGCCTTTAATCCTATCCAATTAATTATCATCAAACAAACAAACAAACAAAAAACAGCCATTCGATTCAAAATTAAACTCTCTTCGTTTGGCGTTCATTTTATCCAACACTTTATCCACAAAATGGTACCATAACTCAAAGCTGCAAGCGTCTTTCATCTTTAAATCTATCCAATTATTTATTTTAAAAAAAACAGCCATTCGATTCAAAATTAAACTCATCATTTTTCCTTCATTTCATCGAACTCTTTATCCACAATATGGTAACATGACTCGAAAGTGCAATTATTTATCAACCCAAAAAAAAAAAAAAAAAAAAAAAAAAAAAGCCATTCGATTCAAAATTAAACCCGTCATTCGTCTTCTAAGTTTGATCAGATTATTCATCTTCCAAAACAAGTGTGACTGCCCGAGCCCAAGCAAACAAGAACCAGAAGAACAAGAAAACCAATATAAGCGCGTATCCAACAAAACAAAACAAAACAAGCGCAAATTTTCGGCCAACCAGCCTTTGTCAAGCGCGAACACACGGTCACAAACAGATCACAGACACCAAACAATGGATAATAAAAACGGGACTAAAAACTTCCCTGCCGCCTCGTCCAGTGGGTAAGAAATAGAACACAGACAGACAGACAGAACACATTTCTTACCCACTGGACGAGGCGGCAGGGAAGTTTTTAGTCCCGTTTTTATTATCCATTGTTTGGTGTTTGTGATCTGTTTGTGACCGTGCGTTCGCGCTTGACAAAAGCTAGTTGGCCGAAAATTTGCGCTTGTTTTGTTTTGTTTTGTTGGATACGCGCTTACATTGGTTTTCTTGTTCTTCTTGTTCTAGATTATTCATCTGTCAAATACATGAGAAAAAAAAGTCAACTGAGTGAAAACAGCAAGTGGAACATAGCACACAGGCAAATCAACGAGGGAAAGAAACACAGCAAAAGTGAAAGCGACACGGTAATCGGACTATTGTCTTACAGACACAAACAAGCACTATATGTGTGGGTCTCTTCAAGATTGGAAACGGGCGAGGGGGGGGGGAGGCAAAGGGGGGGATGGGGGGCGGGCAGGGGGGTGAGGGGGGCTTCATTGTGGCAGGGTTAACTTCTACAAACCAAAAGAAACTGAAATTCTACATGATCCACCAAAAAATTAAAAAACGAATGTTTCGTGTGATAACGAAAGAGCAAAAACCGAAAAAAAAAAAAAACAAGGTCTATTATAAGGACAACACAGTCAAAATTTGAAACGGGCAAGAAAAGAGATCCTACGACGGTTACGTGCTAAAACGGTGTATCTACCTTCAGTATTCCTTTCGTGATACCCCGTTCCAGCAAGTAACTCTCCAGTTTACTCATATATCCTGAATTTCTTTCGTCCGTTTTTTTTGTTTTTTTTTCTATTAAAAAATCAAAAGAGGGTGACAAAAAAACAACTAAATATGACGGACTGAAATGGAATTTTTTTCTTTTTTTTTTCTTTTTTTGTTGTGTTTTGTTTTTTGTTTGGGTTTTTGTTTTTTGTTTGGGAACAAAACTGAGCAAGGAAACCAAAAAAAAAAATGAAGTGAAGGGGGGAAGAATAAAGGAGGCAGAGTGAACTGACGGAAGACATGACAGACGGTTAAAATTCAATAGTCCGATTACCGTGTGGGACAGGAAAGTTCTCCGCCCTTCCTGTCCTGCCTGGCGCCGGGGCCAGCGTCATGGCCTGAAGCTGCTGACATGGCAGTCTCACTTCACCATGACCGGCACCCGCCCTGGCTTTCCGGCACGAAGTCCTGCCCAGTCTCCCGTGGCTGTTTTCAACCTTCCGCAAAGCTGTTTTCAACTTTCCACAAAGCTGTTTGCAACCTTCCACAAAGCTGTTTTCAACTCTCCGCACAGCTGTTTTCAACTCTCCACAAAGCTGTTTTCAACTCTCCACACACCTGTTTTCAACCATCCAGAAAGCTGTTTTCTCAACATGTCACACAAAACTGTTTTCAACTTTCCTCACTTTTTTCCAACTCTCCACAAAGCTCTTTTCAACTCCCAGAAAGCTTTTTCAGCTCTCGAAAAGCTGTTTTCAACTTCCACACAGCTGTTTCCAATTTCTCCACAAAGCTGTTTTCAACTTTCACAAGGCTGCTTTCAATTCCCACAAACAACTCATCCACTTATAATTCCTTATACAGACTCAACGATTCTTGCAACACAAAAACTACCGCTATAATCGGTAGATTTGTTTTCATTCCATACATATCTCTTGCCTTTTTCTTCTATCTGTTGCAATGATTTTTGTTGCTTTGTTTTGACTTTGGCTATAATTCTTAAGACTGCGTGACCTGTGGTCGTGTCTCCCCTTATAGCTATCAGATTAAATGTGTAAGACAATCGCCCTCCTTCATCTACAGAGTCTACACAACTCCCACATATACAAGTTTTCATTTACATGCTGAAGTCAAAATCTTACAAGAATCCAAATGTACGAAACCTGTTTCTGGACACCCTTAGTTTCCCACATAAACATTTTCACTGCTATTATAACACAGTTCAGCGTAACGACAGGTACGACACACAAAGGCTTCGTATAGTTTTGCACATATTCTTCCTCCTTTTAAATTAAAACAGACACATACACACCAATACTATTTTTATATAAAAATTGCAACAGAACAGTTTATCAGTTATTCTCAATGCTCTTCCACTACAAGCGACCAAAATAAAGTTGATGTACAGCAGACACGTCCTGGAATAAATATTTTGAGAGATCATCGTCAGTATCACTGTCCCTTTCCTGATTCCTGCCAATGTATTTGCCTCTTCTGACCAAAGCAAAACTAAAACAACATTAATGTCAGCCACACGGACATTCGGGTCATTTTTCAACAGTCAACAGTTAAATGGCGCCATCTTCAGCATCTCTTTAACCTAAGTTTCAGTTTCAATCTCAGTTTTAATATCAGTTTCAATTTCAGTTTCAGTTTCTCAAGAAGACGTCGTCTCCGTGCTCGGAATGAATTCCATATGCACTAACGTCATTCTGTAGCTTCCTTATCTACAAAACTTAATATCTCCGCTCTAGAAACCTCAACGATAGTAAAAAAAATAAATAAATTAAAAAAAGGACAAATATCCACTGTATTAAGTATTAGCATTATTCCCAACTTTATCCATGTATATCCCTTTCTGTAGCATGGAATTCCACACCTGACATCTTCAGCAACATCTCAACAACAGCAAAGATGTAGTCACTAGGAACACCACCGACATCTTGAATCATCCCAGTAACCCCCCTTTCCTTGTATAGAACATCATACAACAAGTCGACATCCAACATTCCCTATCAACAGTAGATAAAAATACGAAAGGTCTACAACCGACACTGCAGACATCACCAAACATCTTTAACTTTTCCGTACAGACCCCTTCCCGAAACATAACATACCAACAAGAGCAGGGCACGAACGAGACCCTACCATCCATCAGCAGCCCCCAAAAAGACAAGCCTTCAAAAGTCTCTACATCACTGGCAGTACGCACGCATCATCAACAGCCTTGCTCATCCATATACACTATGGCATCGTCCTCCTCAGGAGGCAGAAAGCGGCTCACCAGCTGTTGGAAGGGCGGGTGCTGGTGGTCCATGTCGCCCTGCATGGCGAACTCGCTCAGGGCCTTCCACGGCGTCTGGTAGCTCTGCACCTCCACGGGGTTGGTCTGCAGGCCTGGGGTCCTTCGTGACGCACTGGAGAGGAGGCCACCATTGGCACGCCGTTGAGGGGTCTCTGCAGCTGCCCGCTCTGTGGGGAAACATAGACAAGGACACGTCTGGTAACCAACGGGTGAAGGGTAGAGTGGTTTTTTACAGTAAGGATGTACATGAGGGATTGTGTGGGTGGGGGGGGAGGTGTGTAGTGAGAGAAATAAAATATTTCATTGGGAAGATAACATACAACTACAACTACAACAACACCAACAAAACATGAAGGGAAACAAAACAACAAAGTAATACTATTGTTCTCGTCGTCATCGTCATCGTCATCATCATTATCATCATCACCATCACCATCATCACCATCACCATCATCATCATCACCACCATCAACACCATCATCATCATCATCACCACCACCATCATAATTATCACCATCATCATCACCATCACCATCATCATCATCACCATTGACAACAACGACGACGACGAAGACTATCACAACAAGCAAACTCGACGAAATAATAAACAAATATTGAATTAATCTTGACGTCAACAAACAAACGATAAACGTGTAACGAGAAAGTGTGTTATCATCAGAAAACGAAGAAGACAAACAAAACTGGTTTGGTTCCAAACAGACACAAGCAAGCAGATCCTCAATGCCTGACATAATCTTCGGCAGTGGCAGAAACGCAGAGAGGGCGAGATGGGGGGGGGGGGGGGGGGGGGGGAGCTGAAGGGATGGAAGAGGGCATGACAAAATCAAACATCGAAGAACTGTCCTCAGAGGGAGGCTGTGTGTGTTGACAGGAGGGGCGGGGTAAGGTGGGGCTTTCTGTCATGTCAGACGAGTTTATACAGAATAGCTAGTTCTGTTGTGATTCAGACCTTTAATTATTCATTTATTTACTTTATATATATACATATATGTATATACATGTAGAATATATATATATATATATATACAAATATATATAATATATTTGTTCCTTTTTCCTTTTTTTTTTGTTTTGAAGATAAGATACACACATATACATACCACTTATTATCTTTCTTTGTGTGTGTGTGTGTGTGCGGTTTTTGTTGTTGTTGTTGTTTTGTTTTTTGTTTGTTTGCTGTTTTTTGTTTGTTTGTTTTTTTGGTTTTTTTTGTTTTGTTTTGTTTTGTTTTTTTGTTGTTGTTTTTTTGGTTTGAAGATAAGATACACGGCACACGTCATTTACATGTAACCAAGATTATTCCAGTGGTAGGCTGATACAATGCCAGTATAAGATATAGACCAGGGAAAACATAGTCTAGGTAGGACCTCAGAACCTGGCCAGCTCATGGGTTTACTTGCAGGCTTTAAGGCTTGTGTCGTGATCACCATACACATGGCACCTGTTAGTGTATATGGAATTCGTTCCGAGCGCAGAGACGTCACCTTGAGAAACTGAAAATAGCGGAGTCATAAGAAAAAAAAAACCGAAAAAAAAACCCGAAAGGCCGATGGACAAGCGTGTATGTAAGGAATGAGAGAGAGGTGGGTGAGCTAACATCATAAGTAGACTCTCCCTCACCCCCACCACCCCTACCACTTCGTCCACTCTCTCCTTCCCTCTTTCGTTCGTACATCTGCCAGCCAAGAAAAGACGTCACCTGACCCTAACCAGAAGGACGCCTCCCAAGAATCGTGTGCCACTAACCGACACCCCCCCCCCCCCAAGAAAAAAAAAACCCACTCCATTAGCTCTCCAGTTTTAATGTCACAGCCACCGCCAATGTCCGATGAGCCCTCGGGGACCCACACTCAGCCCTCTAAGCTTCCGGTGCTCAAAAGCCTGACGGGAAGGGAACCTGAATCCGCGGTAGGTGAGCAGTAATGTAAAATATTGATTCGCTCGATTTTCTCCAGAGATTGGAAAGGGTAGGGTTAATGGAGGTCCTCATCTAAAATTAAATTTCAAAAAAAAGAAAGGGGTGAGTTTTTTCAGGGAGGTGGCTGGGCGTAAAATTACCGGCAACACCGCTTGAAGGCTTGGAGGCGTTTGTGGGTTTTAACAGATAGTGGTTCGATTTTTTATTCTTGTGGCGGGTGGGGGGGGGGGGTCAATATCAATAAAGGGGAGGGGGTATCTTTTGTGTACAGTTCTGTGGAGGTATGTGGTCTACCATAGTTTTGACTGAGATGTCGTGGTCAGTTTTGTTCCCTTGTGGCGAATAATCCGAGTTTATGGTGATTGGATAACGGAGGAGTGGTGTGTGTGTGTGTGTGTGTGTGTGTGTGTGTGTGTGTGTGTGTGTGTGTGTGTGTGGTATAGTGTGTGGGGGTTGTGTGTGTCTGTCTGTGTTTGTGTGTTATTGTGTGTGTGAGTGTGTGTGTTGTGTGTGTGTGTGTGTGTGTGCATGTGTGTGTACAAGTGTGTGTGTTTGTGTTTGTGTGTGAGTGTGTGTGTGTGAGTGTGTGTGTGTATCTGTGTGTGTGTGTGTATGTGAGTCAGAGAGAAAGAGAGAGAGAGAGAGTGTGTGTGTGTGTGTGTGTGTTTGTAAGTCAGTGGGAAAGAGAAAGAGAGAGAGGTGTGTGTGTGTGTGTATTGTGAGTCAGTGGGAAAGAGAAAGAGAGAGAGAGTGTGTGTGTGTGTGTGTCTGTGTTGTGTAAGTGTGTTGTGTTTGTGTGTGTATCTGTGTGTGTTTGTGTGTGTATGTGAGTCAGAGAGAAAGAGAGAGAGTGTGTGTGTGCGTGTGTGTTTTGTGTGTGTGTGTGTGTGTTGTGTGTGTGCTCTGTGTGTGTGATGTGTGTGTGTGTGTGTGAAAGAGAGAGAGAGAGAGAGGCAGGCAGACAGACAGAGAGAGACTCAAAGAGAGTGAATGTAGGTGTGTCTGCGTGTCTGCGATGTGTGTATGTGTATGCGTATGTGTGTATGTGTATGCGTATGTGTGTATGTGTATACGATGTGTATGTGTATGCGATGTGTGTATGTGTATGCGTATGTGTGATGTGTAAGCGTATGTGTGTATGTGTATACGTATGTGTGTATGTGTATGCGTATGTGTGTATGTGTATACGTATGTGTGTATGTGTATACGTATGTGTGTATGTGTATACGTATGTGTGTATGTGTATACGTATGTGTGTATGTGTATGCGTATGTGTGTATTATGAGATATGATCTTGACGTGATCAAAATCAGACAATGGGGCCGCAGTTTGTCTTAAACAATCTTAGTATTAGAGACACAACAATTCTATAATGGGGATCAGCGTTGATGATGTAGGGTATAGTGGTGGTGGTGGTGGTTGTGGTGGTGTGGTGGTGGAAAAAAGGACTTGTCCTTATTTGTCTCCCTAATAGTGTGTTGCTATAATGTTCATAGTATGTTCACTCACACCTTTTCCGATGAGGATTTGTTCTTTATGGATTAATAAATGTCTGATCATAAATGTCTTGTGTCTCTCTCCTGGACCACCCCCACCACCCCCTCCATCTTCAGTCTACTCGTAAGGCCTCTGACCAATATTCATGACTACATCTCACCCTTGCTGCCCTCACCCCTCCCTCACCCCCCCTTCCACCATCAAATCCCATCCCCTGTTTGTTTTTGACTTGAGGTCTTCGATTGATGCTCATTAACGTCCTCTGTCTGTCTGTCTGTCTGTCTGTCTCTCTCTCTCTCTCTCTGTCCGTCTGTCTGTCTGTCCCTCTCTCTCTGTCTCTCTCTGTCTGTCTGTCTGTCTCTTTCTCTCTTCCTCTTCCTCTCCCTCTCTCTTCTCTCTCTCTCTCTTTCCCTCTCTCTCTCCCTCCCTCTATCTCTCCCTCCCCCCCCCCTTTCTCCCCCTTTTCTCTCTCCCTCCCTCTCCTTCCCCCTCTCTCTCTCCTCTTTCTCCTCTCCTTCTCTCTCTCCCTCTCTCTCTCCTCCTTCCATCTCTCCCTCCCCCTCTCTCTAGTTCTCCCTCTCACCCCCTCTCTCTCCTTCCCCTCTCTCCCTCCCTCTCTATCTCTCCCTCCCCTTTCTTTCTCTCCCTCCCTCCCTCTCTCTCTCTCTTCCCCCCCCCCTTCCAATCCTCCCACTCTCCTCCTCTATTTGGTTCGTACATCTGCCAGCCACAGAAAGGTGCAACATGGCCTCCCACCGGAAGGAAGCCATGCTGGAATCGTGTAGGCCTCCCGAGCCTTCCACGTTTAATGTCACAACCACCTCCGATGTCCCATGAGCCCTTAGGGGGACCCCCCACTCCCCCAATCAGCGCCCCCACCCCCATCCCTACTCCCACAGCTTCCGGCCCGCAATGCATGACGGGAAGGCAACTTATCTGCAGTAGTTGAGCAGTAATGTAAAATATTGATCTGCTCGAATTTTTCTCTCCAGAGATGGATAGGTGGAGGATAGATCGGGGCTGACGGGAGTGGTTTGGGGAGAAATCTCTGTCTTCTGAAATTTTATTTTAAGGAAAGGTGAAATCTTTGGTGGGAACGCATTGGGCGTAGAATTGACCAGGATACAGCTTGGAAGCTGGAAGGGGGTTGCGGTTTTAACGGGCTATTGGCAGAGCCATGGACTCAAGATATGATATCGTGAGTTCGATCCCAGCCCACAACATCAATTCCTGGCCTGTTTGCTGCCCATCTTAATGTTTCCATCATTCTGGTGGTGTCGGCTTAGTGTTTGAAAAGTCCACTGGCCTGTTGGCTGCCCATCTTAATGCTTCCATCATTCTGGTGGTGTCAGCTTACTGTTTGATAGGTCCACTGGCCTGTTTGCTGCCCATCTTAATGTTTCCATCATTCTGGTGGTGTCAGCTTAGTGTTTGATAGGTCCACTGGCTTGTTGGCTGCCTGTTTAATGTGTCCATCATTCTGGTGGTGTCAACTTACTGTTTGATAGGTCCACTGGCCTGTTGGCTGCCCATCTTAATGTTTCCATCATTCTGGTGGTGTCAACTTACTGTTTGATAGGTCCACTGGCTTGTTGGCTGCCCATATTAATGTTTCCATCATTCTGGTGGTGTCAGCTTAGTGTTTGATAGGTCCACTGGCCTGTTTGCTGCCCATCTTAATATTTCCATCATTCTGGTGGTGTCAGCTTAGTGTTTGATAGGTCCATTGGTCTGTTGGCTGTCCGTGTTAATGTTTCCATCATTCTGGTGGTGTCAGCTTAGTGTTTGATAGGTCCACTGGCCTGTTTGCTGCCCATCTTAATATTTCCATCATTCTGGTGGTGTCAGCTTACTGTGTGATAGGTCCACTGGCCTGTTTGCTGCCCATCTTAATATTTCCATCATTCTGGTGGTGTCAGCTTACTGTTTCATAGGTCCACTGGCCTGTTTGCTGCCCATCTTAATATTTCCATCATTCTGGTGGTGTCAGCTTACTGTTTGATAGGTCCACTGGCCTGTTTGCTGCCCATCTTAATATTTCCATCATTCTGGTGGTATCGGCTTCGTGTTTGATAGGTCCACTGGCCTGTTGGCTGCCCATCGTAATGTTTCCATCATTCTGCTGGTGTCAGCTTAGTGTTTGTTAGGTCCACTGGCCTGTTTGCTGTTTCCATCATTCTGCTGGTGTCAGTTTAGTGTTTGATAGGTCCACTGGCCTGTTTGCTGCCCATCTTAATGTTTCCATCATTCTGGTGGTGTCGGCTTAGTGGTTGATAGGTCCACTGGCCTGTTGGCTGCCCATCTTAATGTTTCCATCATCCTGGTGGTGTCAGCTTAGTGTTTGATAGGTCCACTGGCCTGTTGGCTGTCCATCTTAATGTTTCCATCATTCTGGTGGTGTCAGTTTAGTGTTCGATAGGTCCACTGGCCTGTTGGCTGTCCATCTTAATGTTTCCGTTATTCTGGTGGTGTTAGCTAAGTGTTTGATATATCTTTTCTCCCCTTTCCCCGTTTCAAGACTTTGCCAGTGTATAGGGGTTTTGTGCAGGCTCAGAAAATCTGTCAGATAATCGCTGGCAGATTTGGATGAAGCGCAAATGGAGTTGTCTGAGCACGGTGAATCCCTCTTGAAACAACTCCAATAATTCCAGTTCCAGACAGATTCAGTCTATATTTTTAAAACTGTTTTTGGTTTGTGTTGTTCTGGGTTTTTTTTTTGTTGTTGTTGTTGTTGTTTTGTTTTTTTTAATTCATTTTTTGTTTCACAACAGACATCTAACATAGAATGTGGCAACGAAGAGTGACAACAAAACAAAAGTTTGTTTGTTTGTTTGTTTGTTGGGGGGGGGGGGGGGGGGGCAGAGAAGTATAAGTCATGTAGGAGTTTTCTGTGTATGGCTGCGAAAAGGTATGTTGTAACTTCCCACAGTTTCCGTTGAGATATTCAAGTTATTATTTTCTGGAAATCAGAAAACGGTGTGCGTGCGCGTGTGAGAATGTGCAGTTGGAAACAAGATATTTTTGAATACACAACTCGCTAGCTTCAACAATTCCAGTATCACATCCAGGCAAAACGTCAAACACTATCTTGGTTTGGTTGGTTTGGTTCAGTTTTTACGTCGACATCCACCTCAGGTGATATGGCCGACGGGGATAACCATCCCAGGGAAGTGGGGAAGGGGGACTTATCTAATCCTACACTGACACCACCAGAACAACAATGATGTTAAGATGGGACAGTGAGAAGGAGGACTTATCTAATCCTATGCTGACACCACCAGAACAACAACGATGTTAAGATGGGACAGTGAGAAGGAGGACTTATCTAATCCTATACTGACATCACCAGAACAACAATGATGTTAAGATGGGACAGTGAGAAGGAGGACTTATCTAATCCTACACTGACACCACCAGAACAACAATGATGTTAAGATGGGACAGTGAGAAGGGGATTTATCTAATCCTACACTGACACCATCAGAACAACAATGATGTTAAGATGGGACAGTGAGAAGGGGGACTTATCTAATCCTATACCTATACCATCAGAACAACAATGATGTTAAGATGGGACAGTGAGAAGGAGGACTTATCTAATCCTATACTGACATCACCAGAACAACAATGATGTTAAGATGGGACAGTGAGAAGGGGACTTATCTAATCCTACACTGACACCACCAGAACAACAATGATGTTAAGATGGGACAGTGAGAAGGGAGGACTTATCTAATCCTATACTGACATCACCAGAACAACAATGATGTTAAGATGGGACAGTGAGAAGGGGGACTTATCTAATCCTACACTGACACTACCAGAACAACAACGATGTTAAGATGGGACAGTGAGAAGGAGGATTTATCTAATCCTACACTGACACCACCAGAACAACAATGATGTTAAGATGAACAGTGAGAAGGGACCAGTTTTAATACAGCGCACCCCGGGATTCGAACCCACAACCATCAGCATGTGAATCCGACGCTCAAGCTAACTGAGCTACTGGCCCCCCCCCCCCCCAAGCTAACTGAGCTACTGGGGCCCCCCCCCCCCAAGCTAACTGAGCTACTGGGGCCCGGGGCCCCCCCCCCCCCCCCAAAGCTAACTGAGCTACTGGCCCCCCCCCCCCAAGCTAACTGAGCTACTGGGGCCCGCCCCCCCCCCCCAAGCTAACTGAGCTACTGGGCCCCCCCCCAAGCTAACTGAGCTACTGAGGCCCGCACCCCCCCCCCCCCCCCCCAAGCTAACTGAGCTACTGGGGCCCGCCCCCCCCCCAAAAAAAAAACAAACAACAACCCACTATCTGTTTCATTTCAGCTTCAAGTTTCTACAGATGGTGGCGCGGCGTCTCCATGCTCGGAATGTTCCAGAAGCCTGTATAAATAAACGTTACACGCTGATAAGGTCTGGAGGAAAAATGAGTTTGACCCGAAATCAACCAAAAAGTATTATTATGCTGTTATCAATATGACGATAATGATATGCATTATATCAGTTATTATTCTTATGAATTTTATAATTATTATTATTGTGTTGTTGTTGTTGTTGTTATTGTTATTAAATTATTATCATTATTACTATTATTATCATTATTTTTTTTTATTATCATTATTATTATTGTTGTTGTTGTTGTTGTTATCATCGTCTCATCATCATAATCATCTCATCATCATTATTACTTAGTTCCATTATTATTAGTATTAGTATCATTATCAGACAGATTCGTATGGAGGGCCATGATCGCCAACGCCATGCGGCAAGGCACATGATAATGATGATGACTATTATTATTATCACTCTCGTTGTTGTTGTTACAATTACTGTTATTATCATCATTATTTGTATGACTCTTTAACATACTTTGCACTCAATCCAACACTGTTCTGGAATAGAACGAAGGAAAGAAATCAATTCCCGATCCTGACGGCACATCAATGGACACAGCCGTAAAACCCCAAACACAAAACCATCAACTAAACAAAACAACCAAACCTCATCACAGAGTTAATCACAAATGACGACGGTACCGCCACAAAGACGAGCTTGAAGATGGAAAGATAAGGAGCTTTTGTCTTTGTGGTACTCTAATACCCGGCGACTTGTTTTAACCCTTTGGCCCCGCACCCTATCCACCAGCGGCAAAAGCTTAAGGTTTTGGCTCCCTCACCCTATCCACCAGCAGCTTGGACTCACTCACCCTATTCACCAGCTTCCTCCTGCAGGAAGCTGGTGGGTAGGATGAGGGAGTCAAAGGGTCAAGTTTTTGCTTAGCTAACATGGTTGTCGATGCAAGATGTTGGTGACAGTTTCAGTTTCAGTTTCAGTTTCAGTTTCTCAAGTTGACGCCTCGCGCTCGTAACGAATTCCATAATGCACTAACGTCACAGGTGCCACGTGTATGGTGATCATGGCACAAGCCTTTAAGCCTGCACATAAATATCCATGAGCTGGCCAGGTCCTGAGGCCCTACCTAGTCTATGTTTTACCTGGTCTACATTAAACCTGCAAGAAAGGAGTATACATATAAAGTAAAATAAATAAATAAATAATTATAGTTCAGAATCACAACACAATTAGCTATTCGGTATAAACTCGTTTCACATGACATACCCCCCCCCCCCCCCCCAGTCAATGCACAAATGCTCAGCTGTCTCTCAATTATGTGAAGACAATGGGTTTTTTTTAAGTATGTAAGTAAGTAAGTGAGTAAGGAAGTAAATAAGTAAGTAAGTGAGTAAGTATTATGTAAGTATGCAAGTAAGTAAATAAGTATGTATGTATGTATGTAGTATGCATGTAGTAAGGAAGTATGTAAGTGAGTAAGCAAGTATGTAAATGAGTAAGTAAGTAAGTGAGTAAAGTAAGTAAGTATGTAAGAAAATAAGTAAGTAAGTAAGTAAGCAATAAGCTTCCCCCACTGGTGGAAACACTACAGGAATCAAACGGTTAATTAAGAAAGAGCTTTCCCAAACAACAACACAGCGTGGTATACGGGCAAGTCTCACAACTCTCAGCCGGGTACGGTCCACCACGGGTACAACAGGCCTACATACCTCGAGGAGGGTTTACGGAAGGGGGGGGGGGAGAGAGGGGGAATTCAAGGGAGGGTGGGGATGAGGAGCGAGTACACCAACACACAGGGAGTGGAGGGTTCAGGATGAGGGTGAGGGTGGGGGGGGGGGGGGGTTCAGAATTACAGAGTGGTGGAAGCAAATGAAACGCCTCGTGAGTAAAGGATGATCATTGGAGGGAACAAAAGCTGGGGCCAAATACAGGGAATAAGCGATGAAAGCAGAGACAAGGGAACAAGGAGAGACAACAGAGAGTAGCGAGCTAAGGGGAAGATGGGGGGGGGGGGAGGGGGAGAGGGAGGAGGGAGGGAGGGAGGTAGGGAAGACAAGGAGGAAGCGGATAATCCCACACAGACACAAGAGGGCGCTGCCATCGGACCAGATGCGCGAGCAGATCTTTATCACGTCCGTCGCTCCATGAGGGCAATTACCTTCCCCTTGATGGAGGGTTCCACAGCCTCTCCTACCCCACGGGGGGGGAGGGGGAGGGGAGGGGGGGGGAGGGGCGGGGATGTCAACCCCGGGGTTAGGCAGGGGGGCGGGGTGGCAGGGTCAGGGGTCGCAGGAAAAACAACAAGGAATGACGAGAACGGCATGAGGATGACTACCTCGACACGGCATTCACCACCAACCACCGCCATCATCATCATCACACCAACCCCGCCTCATCATCATCATCACCACCAACACCCCATCATCATCATCACCACCAACCACCGCCATCATCATCTTCATCACCACCAACCACCGCCATCATCATCATCATCACCACCAACCACCGCCCATCATCATCATCATCACCACCAACCACCGCCACTCATCATCATCATCATCATCACCACCAACCACCGCCACCATCATCTCATCACCAACCACTACCACCATCATCATCATAACCATACTAAAATCTTCTCTCTCTGTCTCTCTCTGTCTCTCTCTCTCTCTCCCCCCCCTCTCTCTCTCTGTCTCTCTGTCTTTCTGTCTCTCTCTGTTTCTCTCTGACCCTCTCTGTCTCTCTCTGTTGTTCTGTCTCTCTGTGTAACCCTCTCTGTCTTTCTGTCTCTGTTTCTCTCTGACCCTCTCTGTCTTTCTCTCTGTCTCTGTCTCTCTCTCTCGTCACACTCTGTCTCTGTCTCTCTGTCTCTCTCTCGCTCTGTGTGTGTGTGTGTGTGTGTGTGTGTGTGTGTGTGTGTGTGTGTGTGTGTGTGACCCTCTCTATCTTTCTGTCTCTGTGTTTCTCTGTGACCCTGTCTTTCTCTCTGTCTCTGTCTCTCTCTCCCTGTCACACTCTGTCTCTGTCTCTCTCTCTCTCTCTCCTCTGTCTGACTGTCTGACTGTCTGTCTGTCTGTTCCCCCCCCCCTCTCTCTCTTTTCTCCATCCATTCTGTCTTCCCCCTCTCCCTACTCTCTTCTCTCTCTCTCTCTCTCTCTTCTTTGGTTTCTCATGTTACTCTGATTTTCTTGTAGGCTATGCCATATATCGTTGCATTCATCGATGTTTTCCCCCCAATATTTCTTAGACCGGCAACGGCAAGTTTGCAAAAAAAGGCTTTTAGCTTAATAACTTTCACCTTTCGCAAATAAAACTTAATTATCATTGTCCACCTCTCTCTCTCTCCTCTCTCTCTCTCTCTCTCCTCCTCTCTCTCTCCTCTCTCTGTTTCTATATCTCTTGGTATTGTCTGTCTCTGTCTGTCTGTCTCGTCTGTCTGTCTCTGTCTGTCTGTCTCTGTTTCTGTTTCTGTTTCTGTCTCTCTCTTGTATCTCTCTCTTCGCTCTCGCTCTCTCTCTCTGTTTCTATATCTCTTGGTATCTGTCTGTCTGTCTTCTCTGTCTGTCTGTCTCTGTCTCTCTCTTTTCTGTCTTTCTCTGTTCTCTGTACTCTCTCTCTCTCTCTGTTTCTTATCTCTGTATCTGTCTCCTGTCT
>JAPXFY010000013.1:82900145-82915145 GCA_030674185.1 Monoplex corrugatus | reverse complement strand
AGTGAGATGGCCAGTTTTAATATAGTACACCCCGGGATTCGAACCCACAACCATTAGCATGTGAATCCGACATTTAAACTAAGTGAGCTAGTGAGGTCCGCCAAGCCTAAAGGCCTGTGGTTATCAATGTTTTTATAATGAATGTTGCTTGCTTTCGTGCCACTACTAATACTATATAAAAATATACGATAAACGTCAGTGTCGTTCATTCCAAACCCCAATCTGATACACAGAGGGCAAACAGGCGAAACTAAAAACAGTATTTCTGTTTGAAACAGGCTATGGAGCACAAACAAACGAACAAGCAAAACAAACAAATAAGGCACAACCCTTAATATAATAAAGAGAAAAAAATAGAAAGAAAAAACAAAGCACAACAAAACTTCAGAAGAAAAACGGGAGGGAAAAAAAAAGCAAAATATGACAAGAAAGAGAGAAAGAAAAGAACAAAATAAGAAAAAATGAAAACCCCAAATTACACAAAACGAAACAAACAAATACAAAAACATACGAAGAAGAAAAACAGAAGAAGAAGAAGAAGAAAGAAGAAGAAAAAAAAAAAAAGGGGAAGAAAAAAGAATAAAAAAGGGAAGAAGAAGAAAGGAAGAAAAGAAGAACGAAAAGATAAAATATGAATTAATCAAGAGAGAATGGGAAGAGAAACATATAGAAAATGGGAAAAAAAGAAGTTGATCCAAAAAACAAAAGAACAGAA
Source organism: Monoplex corrugatus (assembly GCA_030674185.1). Lineage (NCBI taxonomy): Eukaryota > Metazoa > Mollusca > Gastropoda > Littorinimorpha > Ranellidae > Monoplex > Monoplex corrugatus. The sequence continues at coordinate 82,914,430 of JAPXFY010000013.1, read as the reverse complement.
ACAAAAACGAAGAAAAAAAGATGAAGAAGAAATAAAAAACAAAAAAGAAGAAAAGAAAAAAAGAAGAAAAACGAAAAAAAGAAAAGACAAAAAGAAAAAACAACAACACAAGAAAGAAAAACAAAACAACACAGAAATATTTTCACTCACATCACAAACACAACACAGAAAAAGTGACCAAACACACACAAAACAACAAACGACATAGAAGAACAAACCAAACCTCACGCAAAGGGAACGAACACACAGCAATTGGCTGATTAGACAGGGACAAGCGACACACAAAACACCCTTGTCCATGAACAAGCCCAAGTCACCAGGGATAGCATCAGCAAGTTGGGGGGACTTGACATGGTACAACGGACTGTAACATGCGCCCTTGTTGCCTGACATCTAGCAACCAGGTATCAGCCATCCCGCATTTGACTTGGTCTCTTGCTCATCTCTCTGACTGCTCTCTCTGTCTCTGACTCTACTCCTCTGTTACTTTGTCTTTCTCTCTCTCTGTCTCTCTCTCTCTTGTCTCTCTCTCTGTCTCTCTCCGTCTCTCTCTCTGTCTCTGCTCTCTGTCTTCTTCTGTCTCTCTGTCTGTCTCTCTCTCTCTGTCTCTGTCTGTCTCTTCTCTCTGTCTCTTCTCTCTGTCTCTGTCTCTGTCTCTGTCTCTCTCTCTGTCTCTCCTTCTCTTCTCTCGTCTCTGTCTGTCTCTCTGTTTTCTTCTCCTCTCTGTCTCTCTCTCTCTGTCTCTCTCTGCTCTGTCTCTCTCTGTCTCTCTCTCTCTGCTCTCTGTCTCTCTCTTGTCTCTCTCTCCTCTCTCTCTTTTTCTTGTCTCTGTCTCTCTCTCTCTCTCTCTCTTCTCTCTCTCTCTGTCTTCTCTCTTCTCTCTCTCTGTCTCTCTCTCTCTGTCTCTCTCTCTCTCTCTGTCTCTCTCTCTCTCTCTCTCGCTTTCTCGCTCTCTCTGTGCTTAGTTAAAGCTCCATACACTTATGACACTTGATGCATTGCTTGTGTCCCTTTATTACACTGACTGCAACACAGAGACATGAAGCGAGAGATAGGTGGTCGGTTGACAGTTTGTGGTATGTCGTGTGTCTCTTTTTCTCTTCCTCTTCCTCTTTTTCCTTTCTTTCTTTTTTGCTTGCTTGCTTCTTTTTCTTCTTATTTCTTCTTCTTCTTCGTTGCCTTCGTCTTCTTTGTTGTTGTTCTTCTTCTTTCTTCTTCTTGTTCTTCTTCTTTCTTTTTGTTTTTCTTCTTCTTCTTGTTCTTCATCTTTTTTCTTCTTCTTCTTGTTCTTCATCTTTTTCTTCTTCTTCTTTTTCTTCTTCTTCTTCTTTTTTCTTCTTTGTTGTTGTTGTTGTTCTTCTTCTTCTTCTTCTTTTTCTTCTTCTTTTTCTTCTGTTTTTTCTTTTTTCTTCATCTTCTTCTTTTCTTCTGCTTCCCCCGTCTATTTCCCTTCTTCTTTTCGTTTTTCTCCCTCACGCGTTCGCTGTCTATATGGTCAGGTCACAACTGGCCGGTAGGTGTTGTGATGTGTTGTGTTGTGTTGTGTTGTGTTGTGTTGTGTTGTGTTGTGTTGTGTTGTGTTGTGTTGTGTTGTGTTGTGTTGTGTTGTGTTGTGTTGTGTTGTGTTGTGTTGTGTTGTGTTGTGTTTCGTTTTAGTTTGTTTTGTTTTGTTTTCGGTTCCTGCCAACTGCCATGGGGCTCGATGGTCAACGGATTTATAGTCTGCCCAAATTCTGACGATCTAGTGACAACGCATGTAATGTTGATGTTCCTTGACATGCTGGTATCTGATGCTGTTGATTTACTGATACACTACTGTTGAGTAGTAACGACAATTTAGTTTTGACAAAAAATAAGGGGGGGGGGGGGTGGAGCTTTTCGTCGCTAATTTTTAATATAGAAAACTTAAACATCATCGTGTGTGCTTGTCTCGCTTACCCAGAGCAGATTATGATTTATAGCTTCGGCAGAGTATATGTGTTGGCCTCTGTATAATAGCTACACAGCTGGAGAATGTGCGCCATTTTGTTTTATTACATGTAAGAAGTGATTATAATCTCCATGCTTGATCCCGCGGTTGTTCCCACACAGCGCTGCAAGGGCTCGGGATAGTGAAAAAAAACCCCAGTGGTTTTGTGTTGTTCTGAGGCATACTGTAGTACGCCGACTGACCGTTCGCGTCCATCTAGCGAGACCGTGCTCGGTGTCCTGAATAATACAGTTGCCGATCTCTACTATGTATGTCTCTGCTACCTGTGTGTGTGTGTGTGTGTGTGTGTGTGTGTGTTTGTGTGTGTGTGTGTGTGTGTGTGTGTGTGTGTGTGTGTGTGTTGTATGTGTGTGACTGAGAAAGAAAGAGAGAGACAGACAGCGAGAGAGAGAGACAGAGAGGGTGGCCGAAAAGTCCATTAATTAGTTTCTCATGGTACAGCAAAATGAGACAAGGGAGACAATCCGGATCCCACTCTCCTCCAGCCATCTGAAGCCTTCGCCCCTGCGCTAATGTAACAGGGTTTTGCCAGAGCTCAAGACACCTTTCCGATCATCAGTGTCAGCTTTGGGTGAAGCGTGTATGGAGCTGTCCCGGTCCAATGAATCACCGTCGGACACACTCCCATGACAAGACACTGAGAAGACCCAAGTATTCTTAACCTTTGCCACCTGCACCCTATCTACAACTGCAAAAACTTACCTTTGACTCCTATCTATCCACAGCTTCCTGCAGAAGCTGGTGGATAGGGTGAGGGAGTCAAAGGGTTAGTTTTTGCTCTTCCAGCATGTTGACAAGAAGATGATGTTGGACAGGCTGCAGGAGTCAAAGGGTTAAGTACAATGCGAGGATTTTCTTTTCTCTTTATCCGGTCTCAGAACTAGGTCTAGATCTATATATAGAACCGGATTAGTATCTTTGAACAGTGCATCAAAATTATTGAATCAAAAACAAAACTAACAAAAATATTGAAATAAGAAAGAAAATGTAACTAATGTATACATACCTGTATCTGACGATAGCAATAACTAAGCTAATCAATAAATGTACGTGTCATTTATTTTAATTAAAGGAAAGAATGAATCAGTTGGTATATGCACATACCTGATGATAGCAACAACTAATTTAACCAATAAATGTACGTGTCGTTTCCTTCCATAAATTTGTTGAATCACTGGAAACATTCTCTCTCTCTTCTCTCTCCAATCTCACCCCCCATCTCTCTCTCTCTCTCTGACACACACACACAAACACACAACCCACACACACACATACACTACACACACACAACTACACAATCTCTCTCTCTCTCTCTCACACAACACACACACAAAACAACCCCACAATCCACACATTACTCTTCTCTCTCACACACACACACAACACTTTCACACACACACACAATACTCTCTCTCTCTCTCTCTCACACACACACATACTCTCTCTCTCTCTACAACACACCACATACTCTTTCTTCTCACACCACCCCACACACACACACACATACTCTCTCTCTCTCTCTCTCACACACACAACACACTCCCCTCACACACACAAAACACATACCCTCCTCTCCCCCTCTCCTCTCTCTCCACACACACACACACACACAACCCTCTCTCTCTCTCTCACACACACACCCCACCACACACATCCATCTCTCTCTCTCTCACACACACACTACTCTCTCTCTCTCTTCACACACACAACCATATTTCTCGTCTCTCTCTCTCTCTCACACACACACACACACACATATCTCTTCACACACACACAACACACACACCTCTCTCTCTCTCTCTCCCTCATTGAAAAGTAACTCAAGTTGAGTCTTGTAACAGAGCAACAAGAGGTATTTGACGTGCAATATTTGTCTTGCCGATAATTCTGTGAGTGCAAGCAGACTGGTCATAGAAAGCTTACAACACGTCCAATCAATAATTAAAATATTGATACGTGATGAATAATATTTATCAATGATTACCGTTGACAAAAGAAATGAAATGAAATGCATAATCAATGAAAAATATTTGTACATCATCAACGACGATTTACCGACGATGAAGAACATCAATATATACGCAACGAATGAAACAATAATTCAAGCTATTTGTTTATAATCAAGTAATGTGTATCCATGATTATTACGCAATCAAATGTATGTTTATAATCAAGTACATTTGTCAAACTATAGCAGTAATTGCTTATAATCAAGCGAGGTTATCAATGAATACGACAGTGATTGTTCTTCATGATCTCCTAATGTTTATCAATAATTACAGCATTAATTGTACGTTCATACAAAAAAAAAATTATTATTGATTATGATATTAATTGTTATATTAACGTGCAGTACGCGGAGTAGTGTGCGCAGCCAGGTCGAAACGCGGGAATACCCAATGTAACGATTAACCGAACACTGCGGTCCAGCTCCCCCGCGGGCGGTTTTGCCGAGCAGAAGAACAAATCATTTGCTCGACACAGCAATGAAGCTCGCCTGACGAGCCGGCCACCACTGGTAACCCCCGTTTTCTATAATCAATCCGCTTACCCTCACACAAAAGCGCCAAGAAAAATACCGCTCGTCAAAGGCCTTTTGTCGCTCCTGCACAAAACTCCACTGTTTTCCGATGGCGCATTAATAAACGTTCCTTTCACGCTCTAAATGGACAAGCCCTCTAGGAATTGGGCCCGCCTGCGAGAGAAGGAAATCGAACAGAAATTAAAGAAAACAGAGGAGGAAATTCGAAAATAATGGAACATGCAATGCCAGCAGAGCAAGCAGCAAAACGATTCGGTGTATTCCACTATAAAGACGATATGCCTCCATAAAAAGACGCCAGCTTTCCTCGAGCCCCCAAAGAGCGGAAAGTATCTTTGACGACGTTGAAGAGACTCTGCGAGGCTGAAATGATGTGAACTGCACTGAGGGGTGTTTTTTGTTTTGTTTTGTTTTTTATCCTAAGAAGAAAGAAAGAAAGAAAGAACGAAAGAAAGAATAAAACCGAAAGGAAAAGAACTGGAAGGAGCTCGGAGCCAGGGAGCCCAACGAGGCTCAATTCAAAGCCATCGAACCTTTTGATGGACGGGTCCGGAAACTACCGATCACCGATTCGGAGGAGGGAGACGGGCCGATGTGGAATTGATGGCGGAGAGACAGAGAGAGAGAGAGACAGACACACAGAAAGAGAGAGGGGAGAGAGAGAGAGAGAGCGGCGTCACCAGTCAGGCTTTTTTGTGCTCAGCTTTTCTTCTCCTCCCCTCCCTTCACGGTCTTCGCTTGAACGGGGGACGGGGATTGGGCGACTGAGGCTTGCCACTGGGTCGCGCCGCAACAATTTGCTTTTAATTACGCGAGAAAAGACACAATCCAATATCGTCCCCAGCTTAATTTCCTGCCCAGTCCGACAGCGGCCCCGTCGCGTGAGGCCAAATCCTTGCGACGCCTGAGGAAATTAAAAATCTCCCCTCCACTAATCAGCGAGCAAATTTACATCGAATTAACTCGAGTTGAAAGAATCATCAAGGCGGGCATTGACGGCGTTTATTGGAGCCTAATCAGCCTTAGGTTTCGCCACGGCCTGCCTAGCTGTAACTTACGGGACATAGTCTTGCTGTGTGCATGCCGAGAGAGAGACAGAGAGAGGGAGAGACAGACAGACACATAGAGACAGAGACAGACAGGAAGACTGACAGAGAGAACAGAGAGAGACAGAGAGAGAGACAGACAGAGACAGACAGACAGAGACACACACACACAGAGACAGAGAGAGAGAGACAGACAGCAGACAGACAGACAGACAGACAACACACAGAGACAGAGACAGACAGAACAGACAGAGACAGACAGACAAGACAGACAGACACTGAGACAGAGACAGAGAGAACACAGAGAGAGACAGAGACAGACAGACAGACAGAGACAGACAAACAGACAGAGAGAGACAGAACACAACAGAGACAGAAAGAGACGACAGAGACAGACAGAGAGACACGAGACAGACAGAGAGAACAGAGAAAGAGACACACAGCAGAGAACAGAGACAAGACAGAGACACAGAGACAGACAGAGAGAACAGAGAGACACACAGAGACAGACAGAGACACAGAGAGATAGACAGACAGAGACAGACAGAGACAGAGATAGACACAGAGAGACAGAGACACAGAAAGACAACAGACAGACAGAGACAGAGATAGACACAGAGAGACAGAGACACACAGAAAGACAGATAGACAGAGACAGAGACTGAGACTGAGAGAGAGAGAGACAGAGACAGAGAAACAAGAGAGAGAGACAGAGCGAGAGAGAGAGAGCGAGAGCGAGAGCGAGAGAGAGAGAGAGAGCGAGCAGAGCGAGAGAGAGCGAGAGAGAAGAGAGAGAAGAGAGAGAGAGAGAGAAGTGCTTGAATTGCAGAGTGAATGTTTGCAACCGTGCGTAAGAGTGAGCATTCAATATGATATATAGCTGACCCAAATCGAGTAATTTCCTCATGTCTTTAATAGCGCATGAATCTCGGCATTCTTATTGTATATTCTACATGACCCAAGTCAATTAATTTCCTCACATCAACCTACAGTGACGATCAGCGAAACTTCCAATTTATATAACCCATTGTTATAAAGGGGCTTTATGCTTTAATGAACAGATAATCTGAGGTAAAAAAAAACAACAACAACAACAACAAAAAACACCTCATGATTAAAACAGGTCCAAAATCAAGTTACAGTTTCAGTTTCCAGTTTCTCAAGATGACGTCTCCGCGCTCGGAACGAATGCCATATGCACTAACGTCACGGGTGCCATGTGTATGGTGATCATGGCACAAGCCTTAACGTTGCACATAAACCCATGAGCTGGCCAGATCCTGAGGCCTACCTAGTTCCTATATATTTTATACTGGTATTTTATCAGCCTTCCGCTGGAATGATCTTGGTTATAATGGAAACTTCTTCAATTTAACGTCGGAGATGCGATATAAAGCAAAACCCATGGATTAAACTGCACACATTTAAAAACGTTTTGAAGATGTCTTGATCTGTGAGACAGGAAGTTCTTATTACAAAAGCCGTTCAATGTGATTTTAAGCCTAGAGTTGAAAAAGGTCTGATTCGTCCTCCGTTTGTTGTTTAATTGTTTGTTTGTTTGTTGTTTGTTTGTTTGTTTGTTGTATGCCTTACAGCTGGCTGCTGAGCGTCAGCTTTTTCTCACATGGAATGGTTGGTTCTTTTGTCAAAGGCATGAACTTAAAATCTGATGTTGCCAGGTCACTTCCAGTCCGCAACATTAAAAACAAAACAACACAATCAAACAAACAAAAAAATCATGGTGTTCGCTGCTCATCTTTACTCTTTGACTCCCGCACCCTATCCACCAACTGCAAAAACTTAATCCTTTATTCCCTCGCCCTATCCACCAGCTTCTTGCAGGAAGCTGGTAGACAGGGCGAAGGATCAAAGGGTTAAGTTTTTGCTTTGCTAGCATGGTTTGCAATGCTGGATGCTGGTGGACAGGGCGAAGGAATCAAAGGGTTAAGTTTTTGCTTTGCTAGCATAGTTTGCAATGCTGGATGCTGGTGACAGGGCGAAGGAATCAAAGGGTTAAGTTTTTGTTTGCTAGCATGGTTTGCAATGCAGGATGCTGGTGAACAGGGTGCGGGAGTCAAAAGTTAATGTTCTATCATTCTGGTCAGCGCAGCGCAGTGTTTCACAGGTCCATCTCCCCCCCCCCCCCACAACCACCCTTCTCCAGTAACAAGACCCTGCCAGCGCATAGGTTTTTCACGTAGATTCAGGGAGTCTGCCAGATAAATCTGAGCAGAGCTGGCAGAGCGTATGTGGGACTGTCCCAGCGCTATGAATTCATTTTGAACAAACCACAAATTCCACATTCTTCCTCCTCCAAACACCTGTAGTGCTAAGGTAGACAACTAAAAGTAAAAAATTATTAAACATAATTTTTGTTCGGGTCTCGTGTGGAAAACTAAACTTAGACAAAACGTGAAGAGCTGGAAAGGAGGATACAGTTCATCCATCTGCTAACATTTCTTTTCATTCAACAGTGAAAATAAAATTATTTTCACGAAAATAAATGATTTGCAACACCAGGAAAATAAATCATTTCAATAGTACAAAGCTGGAAACCATGTATCCCCCCCCCGACCGTCTTCCCCCCCCCCCCCCCCCCCCCCACCAATCAGATCACTCTCATGTTTTTGCAATTTTGTTTTTATTTGTTTCCACCAAGTGATGCTCGCACGGTCTTTAATTTAATGTACCATGTCTTACAAACGCCTGGAAACAATCGGAATATTTTTGTGTTGTTTGGATTTCTATTAGGGAGGTGTTGAGAGATGCATTCTGGTTTTCCACTTCCAAGGCATGTCTGGTGAAAACTCTTCAGCACCTTTACAGCGTCTTAGTCCTCTTCAGCTTGCCAACTGGCACAGCCATTTACGTTAAGGTCTTCGCACTTTCTGGCACCATAATCTCTCTCTCTCTCTCTCTCTCTCTCTCTCTCTCTCTCTCTCTCTCTCTCTCCCCTCTCTCTCTCACGGCAAATCATTTTATCCCGTTTTATCTACCTCTTGATGGGAGTTAAATGATGATACATTTACCAGCCCAAATGTTCTAATTCAAACGATTTACTCAAATGCATCCTATGATTTACTCAAAATCTACGATTTTAGATTATCATTCTAATTTAAGAATATAAACGAATGATAAGAAATATCATGGTACTGCCTATACTTATTTTTAATTGTTAATTAAGCATTTGACAGAAGGGAAATTGGCTTATTTCGAACGATATTAAATTTGCTGGAGCAGTTGATAATTATGGCTATACTAACCTGAAGCGAGTTTTTGCTTTTTTCTAATTTGTATTCACTGGTTTTATTTTCATTTTAATCAATGATTAATGTTTGCATTATGCTTCTGTTATATCTATCTATCTATCTATCTATCTATCTATCTATCTATCTATCTATCTACCTATCTTATATATGTTTATGTTTATATGTATACATATATATATATAGTGTAATATATCCAAATCCATTGAAATGAGGCTTTGGTCTCTCTCTCTGTCTCTCTTTCTCTCTCTCTCTCTCTGAATACTCAATCCTCTGTCTCTCTCTCTCTTTCTCTCTGTCTCTCTCTCTCTCTCTAAACCTCTGTCTCTGTCTCTCAACCTCCTCTCTCTTTCTCTCCTCCTCTCTCTCTCCCCACTCTCCTCTCTCTCTCTCACACACACACACACACACACACACACAATCTCCAAGACAGAAGAGCACCAAATGTCCACCAAACTGATCAAGTCAGGACTGAAGCACGGAACTCCTTGGCCAGGCGATACCGCAGTGCGTGACGGGAAGACGGACAGGAGGCAAACAACCACACAGCGCCACCATCGCACGTGGAGCACGAGCAGCACGGACCAATCAAATCAAGGGGGGGCGCCAAGGAAATCAGAGCGACCGCAAACAGGCGGCAATTACATTGTCTTGATCCCGCCGTCATCTCCAAGACTGGCAGACAGCCTCCGTCACGAAAGACTCTTTCCCTTCTGGAACCACCAGCCTTGCAAATGTCCCTACGCCAAAATTCTGCTCTGGAACTTTTCTTCAAGATCGTGGGACTATGTGTCGCTAACGATTCCTTCTCATGATTTTGTTGTTGTTGTTGTTATTTTTTGTTTAACCCTTTTTACTCTCGCACCCTATCCACCGTCTGGAAAAACTTAACCCTTTGACTCCCTCACCCTTTCCACCAGGAAGCTGGCGGAAAGGGTGAAGGAGTCAAAGGGTTAAGTTTTGGGTTTGCTGTAGGTGAATGCACCTCCTTCCGAAGCTGACGGAAAGGGTGAGAGCAAGAGTAAGTTTTTGTTTGCTGCATGGAAGCAGGAGCTGTGACAGGCGGGGGTCAAAGGTTAAAGCCCAGCCGACTGCGTACAGCCATATCAGGGTTATAACCTGTTTCAAAACATACACCATACTTCAACTTGAAAAAAAAAAGGAAAAGGGTGAGGGAGTCAAAGGGTTAAGTTTTTGCAGATGGTGGATAGAGTGCGAGAGTAAAAATGGTTAAACAAAAATAACAACAACAAAAATCATAAGAAGGAATAGTTTTAAGGAATGTTCTGAGCTTACCACTTTATATGCTTTGTGGCTGCGTCTATGCTAGCTGAATGGGTAGCGCAAACTGTGTTGGGTTTGAGAAATTCTTCATGGGAGATAACTCCGTGACTCTCAAGGGTTATGTTACTTAGTTGATATTGAAAAAAAAAAGGGGAAATAAAATTAAGTACATATCAATGTATTCACGCACATAATCAAAGGAGATGCCCCTGGCGTTGACCACTCCGTCCAATATATCTCACAGGAGATTTAAAAAACACACCTGAACATAAATGTAAGCATAACTAAGGACATTGAAACATACATAAAAGAAAGGGCCTAAATTACCTAAAATTGCTTCCTTCTTGCAACTGACTCTAAATGTTCCTGTGTCAAATATCTTCCTCCGGGAGATTTTCTACCTTGCCAAAGAGGTCATAGAGAGGTCCTGGCGGTCATGTTGAGTTGACATAATGAAAACTGCACAAACCTTGTCTCAAAATATTGCAGTTCGAAACCCTCTGTACCTTCAGTCTGAATAAATTCGTTTGTTTGTTTTGTTTGGGTTTGATTTTTTTTATACAAGATCATCATCATCATCAGGTACCCTGCCGCATGGCGTTGGCGTTCATGGATTTCCATCTGTCTCTATCTCTCATTGCCCCAGCATCTCCCCCCCCTCCTCGTCCCCAGCCACTCTGCAAGTCCGTCCAGCATTTTCTCCCTGGGTCTACCTGGTGCTCTCTTTCCCTCCAGCTTTCCCTTGTGACCAGGTGCTCCAAATCCCCCTTCCTCATAAAATGGCCTATAAATGTTGCCTGTCTTTTCCTAATCTTCCTTATGAGTGATCTACTTGTGTCTGCCTGCATCAAGACTTATCTCGTTTGTTTTCTTTGCTGTCCATGGAACTCTCAACATTCTTCTTAGTAAACCACATCTCGGCTGCCTAAATCTTGTTCTGGCTTTGCTTGTTGACTGTCCACGCCTCGCGTCCGTACAACAGTATTGGTTCTATATAACATTCAAGGACTCTCTTCCTGGTGTTAATTGACAGGCATTATACAAGATACTACAACAATTTTCAGCAGGTCAAGACAGTCATATTAAAGTCGTATCTTTCAGTGACAAATTTTATCTGGACAAGGCAGCTGGCTTTAAAAATGTATCAAACACAAGAATGACTGAAAACAGAATTAACATTATGATGTAAAGCGAAGAAAAAAAACACATCTCTCTGTTCAATCAACGATACGTTTCAGTTTTCAGATAGATCTAGATATCGACCGACACTTTCATTATTTGAATCCCATACTTTTGAATTTATGCAGTCTTAATATGTGGAATCTGAGAGAAATGGAAATTTTGATGTGGTAGTGAGAAACAGTTTTGTCACATAATATATATACACGCATATTGGCTGTAAATTATACACGAAGAACAGAATTTCTGACCCCCCAAAAATGCTGGGAGCAGATTTCGCCTGGGTCATTTTTGGCATGCCCATTCACAATGTGTGTGTGTGTGTGTGTTTGTGTGTGTGTGTGTGTGTGTGTGTGTGTGTGGGGTGTGTGTGTGTGTGTGAGTGTGTGTGTGTGTGTGTGTGTGTGTGTGTGTGTGTGTGTTGTGTGTGTGTGCTGTCTTTCCAGCAAACTGGGCAGACAGGTCACGCAAACATCAGATGATCATCATATTAACGTCACAGGACAATCATGCCATACTGTTGTTCCCCCCCTCCATCATCAGAGCCACACAATCATACTAATGTTCATTATTAAGGAGGAGGGAGGATTAATATTATATTGATATGATAAGATAATTTTCACAATGAGATGTATCATTTCACTGCTGCACTGACTCACACAGAAAGTTGCTGTCTGTTCTGTTGTATTCCGTTTTTCTATTATTTTCTGTTTTCTGCAGTAAGGTGCTTGTTCTGTTAGTTTAATAGAATTCACATGGCAGCTTGAGATTGAGGCAGCCGAAATGTGGTTTCTGAGAAGAATGTTGAGTTCCATGGACAGCAAAGAAAACAAACGAGACAGTGTCGATGGAGGCAGACACAAGAAGATCACTGACAAGGAAGATTAAGAAAAGACAAGCAATATTTATGAGGAAAGGGGAATTAGAGCACCTGGTCGCAACAAGAAAGCTGGAGGGAAAGAGAACACCAGGCAGACCCACGGAGAAAATATCGGACGGACTTGCGGGGTGGCTGAGGACAGAGAGGGTGGAAGATGTGCTTGCGGCGACAAGGGATAACTGCATATGGAGGGCCATGATCGCCAACGCCATGCGGCAGGGCACATGATGATGATGATAATGATGATGATGATGATGATGATGATGATGATGATGATGATGATGATGATATGGCAGCCAGAGTGTGGCTGGCTCTGTTCTCTATTCATGGCTTTTTCCACGTGTTTTATCAGCGGACTGGCCAGCTCTTTCGTTAGGGCCCTGGACTCAGAATCTCACATTTTGAGTTCAATCCTATCCTACGAGATAAACACTCGACTGTGTCTTTTGGGAATAATGATGGACTGCGTCTTTTGGGAATAATGATGGACTTTTTATCTTTTGGGAATAATGATAGATTTACTGTGTCTTTGGGGAATAATGATGGACACTGTCTTTTGGGAATAATGATGGACTGTCTTTTGGGAATGATGGACTCCTGTCTTTTGGGAATGATGATGGACTGTGTGTCATTTGGGAATAATGATGGACTTTATCTTTTGGGAATAATGATGGACTTTATCTTTTGGGAATAATGATGGATTTACTGTGTCTTTTTGGGGATAATGGACTCTGTCTTTCGGAAATAAAATTGGGGTGACCACGGTGGGTATCTTCTTCCAAAAACACCCTCCAAAACACACCATTCCTTTCTTCTGCCGTTCCGCCATTTCTGGCATCTCTGCGAACGAGTCTCAATACAAAGACAGACTACAGGGGTAGCTTCAAATATCCACACAAATTCCTCCTTCCTTCTCCTTCCTTCCTTCCTTCTGTTAATTCCCCACCCCACCCCCCACCCCCATCCCCGTCTCACTGAAAACGTTTTTTCAATACATGAAGACACTACGGGGGTGTCTGCTAAAACCGATAGTGTGATCTTATCTCCCTCTCCCTTATTTCCATATGTCTTCTGTCCCTAAACATTGTAACTTCCTTCGATACAAACAATCCAATATTCAATTTGCCCGACGGTAAAGATAGGAAAAATTTCAGTCAAACCATGAAGCTCTCTCTCTCTTCTCTCTCCTCTCTCTCTCTCTCTCTCTCTCTCTCTCTCTCTCTCTCTCTCTCTCTCGCATACACACACACACGCATGCGCGCGCACACACAAACACACACACAAACACACACACAAACACACAAACACACACACTCATGTCCACGAGGACAACACACAAAACGCACACACCCAAACACACACACACACACACACACACACACACACACACCTCCACACACACACACTACACCACACACACACACACACACACACACATGTCCACACACACACACATATTTCCACGAGGACAACACACACACCACACACACACACACACACACACACACACAACACACACACACACACACACACACTACACTACACACAACACACACACACACCACACACACACACACACACACATGTCCACGAGGACAACACAACACACACACACACACACACACACACACACACACGCACACGCACGCACACACACACGTCCACGAGAACAAGCATGCACACACACACACCACACAAACACACACACACACACACATATGTCCACGAGGAAAACACACACACACACACACACACACACACACACACACACACACACACACACACACACCACACACACACTCACACACAACGTCCACGAGGACAAGCAGCACCAGGACCAGAACCAGGACCAGAACCAGGGCAGTAATTAGACCAAAGAGGCAAAAAGACAGAAGAAGGCCCAGGGCAAATGTCACCCAGAACTCCCTCCCCTCTCCTGCCCAATGCAAGCAGACGCAACCCTCAATCTTGTGCTGAGAGGTTCCAGAATGGCGAGAGGAAGCAGACATATCATCATCATCATGCCCTACACAACACCTATCGTTTGCCTTCCGACCCCGCAATGAAGTGAGATGAGGAGTGAGAAGGGAAGAGAGGG
>JAPXFY010000013.1:82880145-82882645 GCA_030674185.1 Monoplex corrugatus | reverse complement strand
AAATTACCTAAAATAACAGACAACAAACAAACATGTACACAAACGGGTCTAAATTACCTAAAATAACAGACAAACAAACATGTACACAAACGGGTCTAAATTACCTAAATTAACAGACAGACAAAACAAACAAACATGTACACAAACGGGTCTACATTACCTAAAATAACAGACAGACAGAACAAACAAACATGTACACAAACGGGTCTAAATTACCTAAATAACAGACAGACAAAACAAACAAACATGTACACAAACGGGTCTAAATTACCTAAAATAAACAGACAAACAGAACAAGGGCAAAACTGTAACATACAAACGGGTCTAAATTACCTAAAATTAACAGACAGACAAAACAAACAACGTGTACACAAACGGGTCTAAATTACCTAAAATAACAGACAGACAAAACAAACAAACATGTACACAAACGGGTCTAAATTACCTAAATAACAGACAAACAACACATGTACACAAACGGGTCTAAATTACCTAAATTAACAGACAAACAACATGTACACAAACGGGTCTAAATTACCTAAATTAACAGACAAAACAAACAAACATGTACACAAACGGGTCTAAATTACCCTAAAATTAACATGACAAAAAACAAACAAACATGTACACAAACGGGTCTAAATTACCTAAATAACAGACAACAAACATGTACACAAACGGGTCTAAATTACCTTAAATTAACAGACAAAACAAACATGTACACAAACGGGTCTAAATTACCTAAATAACAGACAAACAAACATGTACACAAACGGGTCTAAATTACCTAAAATAACAGACAAACAAACATGTACACAAACGGGTCTAAATTACCTAAAAATAACAGACAAACAAACATGTACACAAACGGGTCTAAATTACCTAAAATAACAGACAAACAAACATGTACACAAACGGGTCTAAATTACCTAAAAAAACAGACAACAACAAACATGTACACAAACGGGTCTAAATTACCTAAAATAACAGACAAACAAACATGTACACAAACGGGTCTAAATTACTAAAATAACAGACAAAACAAACATGTACACAAACGGGTCTAAATTACCTAAATAACAGACAAAACAAAACATGTACACAAACGGGTCTAAATTACCTAAAATAACAGACAAACAAACATGTACACAAACGGGTCTAAATTACCTAAATTAACAGACAAAACAAAACATGTACACAAACGGGTCTAAATTACCTAAAATAACAGACAAACAAACATGTACACAAACGGGTCTAAATTACCTAAATATAACAGACAAAAAAACATAACATGACACAAACGGGTCTAAATTACCTAAAATAACAGACAGACAAACATGTACACAAACGGGTCTAAATTACTTAAATTAAACAGACAAAACAAACAAACATGTACACAAACGGGTCTAAATTACCTCAAATAACAGACAAACAAAACATGTACACAAACGGGTCTAAATTACCTAAAATAAAACAGACAAACAAACATGTACACAAACGGGTCTAAATTACCTAAAATAACAGACAAACAAACATGTACACAAACGGGTCTAAATTACCTAAAATAACAGACAAACAAACATGTACACAAACGGGTCTAAATTACCTAAATTAACAGACAGACAAAACAAACAAACATGTACACAAACGGGTCTACATTACCTAAAATAACAGACAGACAGAACAAACAAACATGTACACAAACGGGTCTAAATTACCTAAAATAACAGACAGACAAAACAAACAAACGTGTACACAAACGGGTCTAAATTACCTAAAATAACAGACAAACAAACATGTACACAAACGGGTCTAAATTACCTAAATTAACAGACAAAACAAACAAACATGTACACAAACGGGTCTAAATTACCTCAAATAACAGACAAACAAACTGTACACAAACGGGTCTAAATTACCTAAAATAACAGACAAACAAACATGTACACAAACGGGTCTAAATTACCTAAAATAACAGACAAACAAACATGTACACAAACGGGTCTAAATTACCTAAAATAACAGACAAACAAACATGTACACAAACGGGTCTAAATTACCTAAAATAACAGACAAACAAACATGTACACAAACGGGTCTAAATTACCTAAAATAACAGACAAACAAACATGTACACAAACGGGTCTAAATTACCTAAAATAACAGACAAACAAACATGTACACAAACGGGTCTAAATTACCTAAAATAACAAACAAACATGTACACAAACGGGTCTAAATTACCTAAAATAACAGACAAACAAACATGTACACAAACGGGTCTAAATTACCTCAAATAACAGACAAACAAACATGTACACAAACGGGTCTAAATTACCTAAAATAACAGACAAACAAACATGTACACAAACGGGTCTAAATTACCTAAAATAACAGACAAACAAACACAAAAAGGTAGAAAACCCCCGAAAGGCAATACAGACCATGACACCGACTTTTTCCTGCTGCTGCTGCATCTGCTTCAGGAGGATGGAGCGCT
>JAPXFY010000013.1:82862645-82865145 GCA_030674185.1 Monoplex corrugatus | reverse complement strand
CAGAGACAGACAGAGTCAGAGACAGACAGAGACAGAGCAGACAGAGACAGACAGAGACAGAGACAGAGACAGAGACAGAGACAGACGAGACAGAGATGAGACTGAGACAGAGAATGAACAGAGATGAGACAGAGACAGAGAGAGAGACAGAGACAGAAGAGACAGAGACAGACGAGACAGAGACGAGAGACAGACAGACAGAGACGAGAATGAGACAGAGACAGAGACAGAGAGACAGAGTAGGAGGGAAAGAAGAATTCATGTGTGTGTGTGTGTGATGTGTGCTCGTGTGTGTGTGTTCGTGTGTGTGTGTGTGTGTGTGTGTGTGTGTGTGTGTGTGTGTGTGTGTGTGTGTGTGTGTGTGTGTGTGTGTGTGTGTGGTGTGTGTGTGTGTGTGGTGTGTGTGTGTGTGTGTGTGTTGTGTGTGTGATGTGTGTGTGTGTGTGTGTGTGTGTGTGTGTGTGTGTGTGTGTGTGTGTGTGGTGTGTGTGTGTGTGTGGTGTGTGTGTGTGTGTGTCGTGTGTGTGTGTTGTTGTGTGGTATGTGTGCGCGTGCGTGCCTGCCTGTGTATGTGTATGTGTATGTCTGTTCGTGTTCTCTCTCTCTCTCTCTCTCTCTCTCTTCTCTCTCTCTCTCTCTCTCTCTCTCCTCTCTCTCTCTCTCTCTCTCTCTCTCTCTCTCTCTTCTCTTGATCCTGGTTTTATTTCTCTGTCTCTTCTTGTGCTGTGTGTGTTCGAGTTTTTTCCTGGTCATTTATCTACATGTATTCAGGGCTACCTGGATGTCAAAGTGACAGGATCCTGGTCAGGCCTCCCGTATCCTTTTACAAGCTATTACTAATCAGGCAAACCTCTATGTGACCATCTTTTGTCTTTGTCTTTAGTCTCAGCAGACCTTTGTTGAATTATACACAATGCCTCAGCGCCATCAACAAGGTATAATAATAAGAGCACAGCCAGGAAATGTCGCTGGAAATAAAGTCTGTCATTGTTTCAAGTTGATGAACAAAAAACAACAACAACAACAATGTGAGACAAACTTTACAGTTCAAAATCTCCACGAGCATATCAAACTTTGCTCTTCTTCTCATTGGGAATATAAACACAGACAGACACACACACACACAGACACACACACACACACACACACACACACACACACACCACACACACCACACACACAAATATAATATATATATATATAATCAATCAGGTAAAAGAGAGAAAACAACAAGTACTCCGATACAAGTCCGAGCTTTCGGCTTTTCAGCCTTCCTCAGGGCATTTAATGGATAAATCACAACTGACACGGCAGTCAACCTTTCCCTATATATACATGTATATATATATCATCTCATCATCATTTATATATATATAACGTAATGGGGAGAATCTGCCATAACGAAGGGTTACTAATCCGCAGACTATCCACCAGCAGCAAAAACTTAACCCTTTGACTCCCTCACCCTCTCCATCAGCTTCCTGCAGGAAGCCGCCGGATAGGGGCAACGGAACGAAAGGGTTAACTTTTTGCTTTGCTGTCACTGATAACGATGCAGGATGCCAGTGGATAGGGTGACGGAGTCAAAGGGTTAAGTTTTTACTTCGCTGTCACAGATAACGATGCAGGATGCCAGTGGATAGGGTGACGGAGTCAAAGGGTTAAGTTTTTACTTCGCTGTCACAGATAACGATGCAGGATGCCAGTGGATAGTGTGACGGAGTCAAAGGGTTAAGTTTTTACTTTGCTGTCGCTGATAAGATGCAGGATGCAGTGGATAGGGTGATGGAGTCAAAGGGTTAAGTTTTTACTTTGCTGTCGCTGATAACGATGCAGGATGCCAGTGGACAGGGTGAGGGAATCAGAGGGTTAATAACGACGCTCTGGTTTTTGTTTCTCTTCCTTTTCAAATTGTTTTCTGTTAAATTCTCCATCTAAAACCTCGGTTCTTGGAGGGAGACAGAGGGAGGGAGGGAGACAGAGGGAGGGAGGGAGGGACAGAATATGGCGAAATAATTTCTTTTTACAGCATTTCTTTATCGTCTGACTTTAGAGCTGCTGGAGGTTCTTTTTTTTTTTTAAAGAAATGGAAACACAACAAAAACGTCCATTTAATGATTACATTTCCATTAAAGCTGAAAATGAAAAATGTTGTTGTCGTTATGGATAAATATTTCAGAAAAAAAAGATATCGTTAACTCTGAAATCTAATCTCTAAAGCGACAAACTGCTATTTCGTTAACTGCTGTTTCAAAATGAAAATACGACAACAACAACAAAAAAAAACGAAATGAAATTTAGGCAGTCTCCTCCCTCCCCTGTCCCCCACACACCTGTTTCGAAAGGGGTGTGAGTTACAAAACACGTAAACTTTTAGCCATAATACACTGGAAACCCTTAAGCACTACACATAAAATATCTCACAGAGAAGGGGGGGGGGGGTTGGCAGTCAGAGATGGGGGGGAGGGGCAGGTTAGTGATCGATGCAATCATACCATCA
>JAPXFY010000013.1:82850145-82860145 GCA_030674185.1 Monoplex corrugatus | reverse complement strand
TTGTTGCTTCGTTTCTCACCTCACTCTCTCCCTTTCTCTCTCTCTCTCTCCTCTCTCTCTCTCTCTCTCTCCCTCTCTCCCTCTCTCTCTCCCTCTGTAAAGCTGTGTAATACTTTACACTTTGGCGAAGTTTTGAATGAAGATAAAATTGACTGTGGGCCACCCGAGGGTCGAACTCACACCTCCCCTCCCCCCTCCCCCCCCCCCCTCCCCCGTGATATGAGTGTGGCGCCGTGACCAACTGAAGAAACCGGAACACCAATAATAAATAAATGAATAAATAAATAAAGTGATACAAAATAAATAAAATGAAGTAAAGTAAAAAAAATAAAATAAATAAAACAACATAAATGAAATAAAATAGAATAAGATAAAATAAAACAAAACAAACAAAACAAAACAAAAAAAATAAAATAAAATAAAAATACTAAATGAAATGAAATAAAATAACTAAACCAAACGAAACTACACTAAACCAAACTAAACTAAACTAAACTAACTAAGTAAAGTAAAATAAAATGAATAAATTAAAAGAAAGAAAGAAAGAAAACCGTGGCCCATCCCAGGCTCGAACTATGACAGTGTGTGTGTGTGTGTGTGTGTGTGTGTGTGTGTGTGTGTGTGTGTGTGTGTTGTGTGTGTGTGTGTATGTGTGTGTGTGTCTGTGTGTGTATGTGTGTGTGTTGTGTTGTGTTGTGTGTGTGTGTATGTGTGTGTCTGTGTGTCTGTCTGTTATGTGTGTCTGTCTGTTATATTGTGTGTCTGTCTGTGTGTGTGTGTATGTGTCTGCTGTTTGAGTATGTGTATGTGTGTGTGTTGTGTGTGTGTGTGTGTGTGTGTGTGTGTGTGTGTGTGTGTGTGTGTATGTGTGTTGTGTATGTGTGTGTGTGTGTGTGTGTGTGTGTGTCTGTGTCGTGTGTTACTGTGTGTGTGTCTATGTGTATGTGTCTGCTGTGTGAGTATGTGTTGTGTGTGGTGTGTTGTTTGTGTGTGTGTCTGTGTGTGTGTGTCTGTGTCTGTGTGTGTGTCTGTGTGTGTGTCTGTGTGTGTATGTGTGTGTGTGTCTGTCTGTCTATGTGTGCTGTCTGATATGTGTGTGCCTGTCGTGTGTGTGTGTAGTGTATGTATGTGTGTGTGTGTGTGTATGTGTGTGTGTGTGTGTGTGTCTGTGTGTCCGTGTGTGTTTTAAGTTACGAGTAATGCTGTCTGCTACAAGGGCCGTAATTCATAATGTTAACATCTCCCGTCCCCACCTTCACTTCATAATGAACAAATTGTCTTCAACACAGAAATACACCGGATGAGTCATACACACTGCCTGCAAAATTGTGCAAACCAGAAAACTCGAGGGTCGCCGTACTCTAGTGGGTACACATCAAGATTCTCAATCAAAAGGTCTGAGGTTCGACCCTTCCTTGGGTATCTTCTGCCTGATGGGTGGTAAATGATGGAGATTTTTTTTACCTATCTTCCAGGTCAACTTGTCTGCAGATCTGCCAATCCCCCCTCCTCCTCCCCCCCCCCACCTTGTGTGTGTATGAATAAGTAAACGGAAAAACATATAGCTGAATAAACAAATAAATAAACAAACAAACAAATAAATGAACAAATAAATAAATAGACGAATACATGAATTAAAAGACACTGTGAGGCAGACGCAAAGAAGATCATTGATAAAGAAGATTAGGAAAAGGCAAGTAACATTTACAGGACATTTTATGAGGAATGGGGAATTGGAGCACCTGGTCACAAAAGGAAAGCTGGAGGGAAAGAGAGCACCAGGTAGACCCAGGGAGAAAATATTGGACGGACTTGCAGGGTGGCTGAGGACAGAGAGGGTGGAAGATGTACTTGCAGTGACAAGGGGTAGATTCGTATGAAGAACCATGATCGCCAACGCCATGCAGCAGGGCACACAATGATCCTGATGATGATATGATATGATAAATATATATGTGTATATATATATATATATATATTCTCAGTGCAGGTTAAAGATCCCACGTCAACAAAGGAGCCATACCTGGCAAAAGCTTGTTTTTAAAAAAAAAATCCAACGTTCACAGTTTATACAGTAAAAATGGGTGGCGCTGCACCATGGCGACGTTTTCCAAACACACACCCCTTCCCTCCGAGAACGGCAACCCGAATTTCACATGGTAAATCCATTAAAAGACAAAATACATAATTTTGGGGGGTTTGGAGGTTCCTCATACCCCACCCCCCAAAATCTGACCAAAAACAAACAGCCGACATACTCGCCACCGTCACCCGCCACCGTAAACACTGTCATCCCAAAAACGGAAAGCTCTAGTTCTCTTCGTCGCCAGTGGACGGCGCCACATGAGTGATGCGCGGAGAAGCGGGACTTGAGTGTTGCGACAACACGAGCGAGCACGTCACAAAGAACAAACGAGTGCAAGAGACGCAAGATGAACTGTCAGGGCGCGCCACAGTCATCCCTCACCTCCAAACGGTCCCCCTCCTTCAAGACAACAGTCGCCACCGAAATGGCAGAGAGGGACAGCAGAGAGAGGAGATAGGGGGGGGGAGGAGGTAGGAAAGAGAGAGAAAGAGGAAGGGGGTGGGAGAGAGAGAGTGAGAGAGAGAGGGAGACAGTGAGACAGAGAGCGAGAGCGAGTCAGAGAGACAGAGATAGAGTTAGACAGAGAGACAGACAGAGACAGACAGAGACAGACAGATACAGACAGAGACAGACAGAGACAGACAGATACAGAGACAGAGACAGACAAATACAGAGACAGAGAGAAACAGACAGATACAGAGACAGACAGAGACAGACAGAAAGAAAAAGAGAAAGAGAGAGAAAGAAAGACAGAGAGACAGAGACAGAGAGAAGGAAAGAGAGAGGTGAGAGATGAGGAAAGGGAAGAGGGGGAGGTTGGAGAGACAGAGAGTGAGAAAGACAGAAGAGAGGGAGAGAGAGAGGAGGAGGAAAGGGGGGGAGAGAGACATACAGACAGAGAAAGACACAGTGAGAGAGACAAACAGAGAGAGACAGAGAGACAGAGATAGAAACAGAGACAGAGAAACAGAGAGACAGTGACAGACAGACAGAGAGAGAAAGAGAGAAGGCGAGAGAGAGATGGAGACAGAGATAGAGGACAGAGAGAAGGAGGAATGGGGAGGGGGGAGGGGAGAGAGAGAGGGGAGAGAAAGAGAGAGAGAGAGAGAAGACAATGAAAGAGAGAGAGATAGAAATGAGAGAAAGAGAGATGGAGATAAAGACAGAGGACAGACAGGAGGAAAGGGGTGTTTGTGTGTGAGAGAGAGAGACAGAGACAGAGAGAGACAGAGACAGACAGACAGACAGACAGACAAACAGAGACAGAGAGATGAGGAGGAGGGAGAAAAAAAGACGACACTAAGGAAAGTCTCCGAGACATTTTCGTGTTAAGACGATCCCCGATCTGATAGTCAGCCTCCGACCCTCAACTGCTCAAATTTGAATTTAGTGCTAAAACATATCGATCAAATTTATTGAGCCTCTCAGCCCCTGACTCTCCTTCCGAGAGAGAGAGAGAACGCATAATCTATAAAGGGATAAGCCACGCCGAAGCAATCGTGAAGCTCTCAGTAAATCATGAATTTATATCCATTTTTATGTGACGGTTGATTACTCATGCTGACGTTTCGAAGTTTTACTGTTGCTTTTCTCGCCTACGATGTGAAAAATACGAGCAAACCAGATTAATTCTCAGGCCAGCCAATACATAATTAATTAAACGGACAATGAAATAATCCTAAACAAGCAACGGGTGACGGAAGCATTCAGAAATCTTTAGTTTTTGTTGTTGTTTTTTTGTTGTTTTTTTGAGTCGACGGATATAGTATATACTTTCTGAGGCCAAGGCTGACGAACAGAACAGATGAATTTTGTTTTAAATTACCACACGTGGCAAGATTATCTCGAACTTAAGATTAGAATGAACGCAAGTTTTTTAAAAAAAATGAAAGAAAACAAAACAAAAGATCATTATCATGTGCCATGGCGTTGGCGATCACGGTCCTACATTCGAATCTTATCTTTTGTCGCTGTGTGTGTGTGTGTGTGTGTGTGTGTGTGTGTGTGTGTGTGTGTGTGTGTGTGTGTGTGTGTGTGTGTGTGTGTGTGTGTGTGTGTTGTGATTTTTAATATTGTGGGTAATGCTTTTTCTCTATGTCTCTGTCTCCGTATCTCTCTCTGTCTCTGTCTGTCTCTGTCTGTCTGTCTGTCATTCTGTCTCTCTCTCTCTGTTTCTCTCTGTCGCTATCTCAGTCTCTATCTCACTCTCTGTCTCTGTCTATCTGTCTTCTCTGTCTGCTCTCTCTCTCTCTTTCTTTCTCTCCTCTCTGTCTATGTCTCTCTGACTGTCTGTCTGTCTGTCTGTCTGTCTGTCTGTCTCTCTCTCTCTTTCTCTCTCTCTCTCTCTCTCTCTCTCTCTCTCTCTCTCTTCATCCATTCCGCAAGTCCGTCCAATATTTTTTTTCCTGGGTCTACTTGGTGTTCTTTTTCCGTCCAGCTTTCCTGCTGTGACTAGGTGCACTAATTTCTCTTGCCTCATGAAATGTCCTATACATAGTTGCTTGTCCTACGGGATGCAACTCCCTACAGAACCAAAAACGAGCCTATCATCACCAGCCGAACAAAACAAAAGACAGAAACGAACAAAAACTATAAAAAAAAAAAACTAAAAAAAAATAACAAAAAAAACCCAGAAAAGATTACATATCCCCATGTATGGAAATTTATGATCATTATAAAACGTGACTTATTCCTGAAGGGTCTTTGGAAAGTTTAGGGGCCGGTCATAATTATTACGCTACAGAACAATAGGTATGGAAGCATGAAACAATTCCAAACTGGCTGAGACTCACTTTACATTCAAAATGATATATAACGAAGAAAAGAAAGAAGACATTAAACGAAAAAACAAAATGAAATACACTGAAAAAAACTGAAACAAAGAGTAAAATGAAATACGTTTTTTGTTTTCTTAAAACTGTGACAGAACTTAACAATGAAATAAGAGGGAAGCAGGGAGAATTTTTATAATATTAATCAAAGAACATAACTCTTGAGAGTCACGTAGGAATTTTCTCCCATGTTGTAGAACTTCTCAAATCTAACACAGTTTGCGCTACTGTGGAGTGTTCTGAGCTTACGGTTTTTGTGCTTTGTATCTGCTTCTGTGCAAGCTGAATGGGTAGGAATTTGTGATTGAGAAGTTCTACAACATAGGGAGATAATTCCTACGTGACTCTCAAGAGTTATGTTCTTTGATTAATAGAACTTAACAATGTTTTAAACAAAACGCAGAAAATATATCAGCCCTTCAACATGCGATGACTGTGTGTGTGTTCGATAGTCTTATGTACTTTTGTCTGAGGACTGATAAATGGGTGGATATATTTAGTGCATCTTTGGCTCTAGGGAAATGAGATACGCGGAAGCAATTTTAGGTAACTTAGCCCTATTTTCATATATGTTTTAACGTCGTTAATTACGTTTAAATTTGTATTCAGGTTTAGTTTTTAAATCCCCTGTGAGATAAACTGGACGAAGTGGTCAACACCAAGGGCATCTTCCTCGATTATATGCGCGAATGCATTGATACATTTTACTTAATTTTCTTTTTTCTTTTTCTTTTCCTGTTGAAGAACTGTACATGTTTTGAAACAAGTTATAGCCCTGATATGGTTATACGCAGTCGGCTGGGCTTTGAAACAAAAACAACAAAAACAATAACAATATTAACAATAACATGCGAGGAACCACTAGAACAGGAAAAGGACCAAGACTCGCTCGCTGCAGACCTATGTGGAGTAGAAGACACAACGGACTAGAAACGGGCAACACAGGAGACAGGAAGGAAGGAAGTCTGTGGCTGTAACGGTTCGTCATCACAGCAGACACTGCCATGTCCCTGGGGATGTGACTTCCCTTAGAACCAATAACGAGCCTACATTATGGGGGAGTAGAGATCCCCTAGCGCCAACCCCATCCCCCCCCTCAACCCGCCTCTGTGCGTGTGTGTGTGTGTGTGTGTGGAGAGAGAGAGAGAGAGAGAGGAGAAAGAGAGAGAGAACAGAAAGACAGAAAGACAGAGAGACAGGCAGACAGACAAACATACAGACAGACAGACAGAGACAGGCAGACAGAAACATACAGACAGACAGAGACAGGCAGACAGACAAACATACAGACAAGACAGGCAGACAGACAAACATACTGAGACAGAAGAGACAGGCAGACAGACAAACATACAGACAGACAGAGACAGGCAGACAGACAAACATACAGACAGAGACAGGCAGACAGACAAACATACAGAGACAGCAGAAGCAAAATAAGACAGAGAGAGACAGAGAGACAAAGAGACAGAGAAGATAGAGACAGAGAGAGACAGAGAGACAGAGAGAGAGACAGACAGAGACGAGAGACAGACAGACAGACAGACTGATAGACAGTAGAGAGACAGAGACAGACAATGACAAAGAAACAGAGAGAGACACACACAGAAGTGGAGAGAGACAGCGTGTGTGTGTGTGTGTGTGTGTGTGGTGTGTGTGTGTGTGTGTGTGTGTGTGTGTGTGTGTGTGTGTGTTGTATGTGCGTGTATGTGTGTGTGTGTGTGTGTTGTGGGTGTGTGGGTGTGCGCGCGCCCGCGCGTGCGTGCTGTCTACAAAGCGTCAAACATAAAGAATTCATAACGACAAAATGTGATGGCATGGGATTATTACATCAAAGTCGTAGATTGTGAATAGTTCTGTTATATCAAAGGCCAGACCTTGAAACATCTCCTCTCTCTCTCTCTCTTCTCTCTCTCTCTCTCTCTCTCCTCTCTCTCTCTCTCTCTCTCTCTATCCTCTCTGCCTCTCTCTCTCTCTCTCTCTCTCTCTCTCTCTCTCTGCCTCGCCTCTCCTCTCTCTCTCTCTCTCTCTCTCTCTGCCTCTCTCTCTCTCTCTCTCTCCTGTGGGTCCTATATTGTAGTTATTTCAAATATTGAATTATCACCATCCAAAACGACTATGTATTATATTCTGTGTTTGTATAATGTTTATAATCATGTGTTTACACCCCTTCAAATGGGGCTTTGGCCTTACTGAATACATTTCTGATTCTGATTCGCTCTCTCTCTCTCTCTCTCTCTCTCCTCTCTCTCTCTCTCTCTCTCTCTCTCTCTCTCTCTCTCTCTCTCTCTCTCTCTGTCTGTCTGTCTATCTATCTATCTATCTCTATCTCTCTGTCGCTCTCTCTCTATATATATATATATATATATATATATATATCCCCTCTCTCTCTTCTCTATCTCTATCTATCTCTCTATCTATTATATCTATCTATCTATCATCTATATCTATCTATCTATCTATCTACCTTACATATTCTATCTATCTATCTCTCTATCTATCTATATCCCTCTACTATGCTTCTACCTTACTATACTATCTATCTATCTCTCTATCTATCTATATCTATCTATCTATCTATCTACCTTACATAATCTATCTATCATCTCTCTATCTATCTATATCTATCTATCTATCTATCTACCTTACATATATCTATCTATCTATCTCTCTACTATCTATATCTATCTATCTATCTATCTACCTTACATATATCTACTATCTATCTCTCTACTATCTATATCTATCTATCTATCTATCTACCTTACATATATCTATCTATCTATCTCTCTATCTATCTATATCTATCTATCTATCTATCTACCTTACATATATCTATCTATCTACCTGTCTATCTCTCTATCTCTATTTCTCTCTTTCTCTATCTCTCTCACTCTTTCTTTCTCTCTCTCTCTCTCTCCCTCTTTCCCTCCCTCCTTCTCCACCCCCAGGCAGCCAGGAGTCCCAGAGCCCCCATCAAGAGCACGAGTGACGGTACAGAAGGCGGGGGGATCTATCAGGGGACAGAACATAGAAAGGCACGTGAAACCGCCCTGCTGTGTCCCGCCCTTTGAGGTCAGTGAAACCGAGGATCTGTGTATCCTGCGTGCTCTACACTGTCCAGACGCCTGTTGCTTACATGCAAACTAGCGAGGACAGGAATTGCAAAGCTAGTCACATAGCGACAGTTTTTTTCAATTTATTGATTGTTTACTGCCCTCCAAGCCGACTGACCAATTTATGGTCATTCTTGACCCCCGTAAAAAAAAAAAAATTAAAAAAAACCCTCAGCGAAACTGAAAGGTCAAGTTCGTTTTTCAGCAATCCTAAAGCAATGTCTCAACCAAAAACTAAACGTACAGTAAGTTCTGTCTACCAACAAATGCCTATCAATTACCGTCAGGAAGAGAGTTCTTGAATGTTATATAAAACCGATAATGTTATATGGTTGTGAGGCGTGGACAGTCAACAACAAAGTCAGAACAAAATAGAGGCAACGAAATATGGTTTCTAAGAAAAATGTTGAGAGTTCCATGGACAGCAAAGAAAACAAACGAGACAGTCTTGATGGAGGCAGACACAAGAAGATCATTCATAAGGAAGATTAGGAAAAGACAGGTACATTTATAGGCCGTTTTATGAAGAAAGGGGAATTGGAGCACCTGGTCAGAACAGGAAGGCTGGAGGGAAAGAGAGCACAAGGTAGACCCAGGAAGAAGATATTGGACGGACTTGCAGGGTGGCTGAAGACAGAGAGGGTGGAAGATGTGCTCGCGACAACAAGGGATAGAAACAGATGGAAGGCCACGATCGCCAACGCGATGTGGCAAGGCACTTGATGATGATAATGATGGTGATGATGATGGTGATGACTGTCCCTAGCCGACTGACCAATTTATGGCCATTCTTGGCCCCTGTAAAAAAAAAAAAAAGATTTTTTTAAAAATCCGTTCCGAGCGCGGAGACGTCATCTTGAGAAACTGCTGAAACTGAACGGGGGGGGGGGGTGTCACAGATTGACACTACTATCTTCCTGTCACTTCCTCGCCAGCAACCTCGCGTTCCATTATCGATGCAACACGTCCCCCATCTGTATGTACCTCTAGCCACCAGACAGACAGGTTGGTGGTCTCTGATGGTCTTCGTCTGTGGCCACGGTCTGCCTGACATTTGGAAAAGCCCCCTCGGTTTATACCCCCCTCCCCACACACACACCTATTCTCTCGGTGCCTGAGCTTGGCATTTCTGGCCCCTTGGATTCCTTCCCACCATCACCACCATCCCCCTGCACATAGTAAAAGAGTATCAACCTTCTTCATCCCCCCATATCCCCCCACCCCCACCCCCCAACCCCCAACCCCTCATCGTTCTCAGCTTCTGACTAAAACTCAGGCTCTCTCTCTCTCGTTCCTCCTGGTCTGCCAGCTTGATGGGTCCGTGTGCTGGTTGTTGTTGGTGGCTTTGATGTGTTGTGGGTAGAATGTCAGACGGGATGGTGTGTGTGTGTGTGGGGTGGGGGGTTGGAGGTCTGATGCGTGTCGTGGGTGTGCTGGTTGTAGTAGATACAAACATCGTCAACCGTGGGACTACAGAGAGGGCGGATGCGTGAATGTGGGTTGAACGTGTCTCAGACTCTCTTGCTGATGATCGTTCTAGAACGCAGTCTGGAGTACTAACAATCTTAGCGTATACAGATGACTGGGTGACTGTGTATTGTGCATCTTATTCGGTGCATCTGATAACACTATGGATACGATAAACACTTAAAAACTGATATGGAAAATACTGGTATTGATGCACTACACTATATCGGATACATATATACTGGATAAACACTAATAAAACATATACTCGGATAAACACTAACAAAACATATACTCGGATAAACACTAACAAAACAGTATACTCGGATAAACACTAACAAAACGTATACTCGGAAAACACTAACAAAACAGTATACTCGGTAAACACTAATAAAACAGTATACTCGGATGTATTGTTATTTTTGTTTAAAGCCCAGCCGACTGCGTAGAGCCATATCAGGCTATAACCTGTGCAAAACATATACAATACTTCAACAGAATGT
>JAPXFY010000013.1:82840145-82845145 GCA_030674185.1 Monoplex corrugatus | reverse complement strand
GGATTTCAAGAATAATCTTTAATTTGTGGCCACATTTCTATCTATCTATATATCTATTTATCTATCTATCTATCTATCTCTCTCTCTATCTGTTGTAATGTTTTTCCTGTATATGGATTAGAATTTTTCTGTTTTTATCTTCATTCAAAATATTGATTATAATTTTATGTACAACTATTGCATGCATAAACACACACACACGCATGCAAACATAGCACACGCACACACACACACACACACACACACTCTCTCTCTCTCTCTCTCTCTCTCTCTCACACACACACACACACACACACACACACACACATTCTTACAAACACACGCGCACAGCAACGCACACGCACGCACACACACATGCACACACACACGTACGCAAGCACACACAGGCAGCAATATATAAACACAGTATGCCTCTTTATTCATATGAAAAATCTGTTAATCTTTCTTCATTACATAAGTCAGTGATTAAATTTTAATATTCTGTGGTTTCTTATGTGTCTTCCTACTTGTATAGCTTTAATGTTTGTTGTTATCTATTGTGTATGTAATTGTGAACATTTTTTATCACCTTTTGCCTTTCTTGCGAAATGTAAAGCGCTGGTGAGCATGTTTTTATATGGAATATGCGCTATATAAATAAACATTATTATTATTATTATTATCTATTCAGTTTTAATAGTTTTTTTTCTTTTTCGTCTAAAATCATATATGCCAATAGACGTTAGAAGAAATAACGAATGAACACTCACGCACAAACACACATGCACAGAATATATATATATATATATATATATATAATATGTATATGTATATATATATATATATGGGTGTGTGTGTGTGTGTGTGTGTGTGTGTGTGTGTGTGTGTGTGTGTGTGTGTGTGTATAAATATCTGATGTTGAGTGATGAAATGATGGGGTTACGGCACACACAGAGACACAGGCAGATAAAGAAATGCAGGCGGAGAGAGTAGACACAACTTACAGAAAAAAGTAGATAATTACACGCTGAGAGAGAGAGAGGGGGGGGGGGGGAATCACAAGAGAGTACACCACCGCTATAAAAGAGACAGAAAAGACAGACACACTGACAAAAAAAAAGGAAATAAAACAAAAACAAAACAAAACTAAACAAAAAAGAACTGACAAAAAGACACGCAGAGACAGACTAACAAAAAGAAACAAAAAAAGAGACAGACATGCTCACAAAAGACACATACTGACAAAACGACAGAAATACTGACAAAAAGAGACAAAAAGACAGAATACAGACAAAAAGACTGACAGACCGACAAAAAGGACACACAGAAACAGACTAACATAAAGTCAGACATACTAACAAAAAAGACAGACAGACCGACAAAAAAAAAGGACAAAGACAGACAGAAAGACAGACTGACAAACAGACAGACAGACAAGACAGACAGACGGACAGAGAAAGCGTAGACCCCGGGGAACAAAACACACAGGTAAAAAACCCCGCGTCAAGGTAATGTTTGCTTTCCGCTACAGCCGCCACCATCCTCGCGCGGCTCTGGACAGCAAGTGAAACAAACGACTGGCACGCCAAAGCGAGGCTAAAAAGGCCTCGCACGTGCGGCACGAGCCTCGCTTTGAGCCGAAAGCACGTGCCTGACGTCTGCACCAACAGAACGGGAACTATGGGGTGGCCGCGCACTTCTGGAACTGTGAGAGAAAGAGAGGGGTTGGTGGGAGGGGGGGGGTGAGTGGGCGTGGGGGGGGTGACGGCGATGGGAAGGAACAATGCCCTACCCCGAGGCGAAAACCGAAGATTTTCAGAGAAGTAGGGACCTTAAACTAAGGGACTTACTACGGCATGTTTTCTCAAAGAGACAATGCCTTAGTCTAAAATGGAGACTGAAGATGTCAGGTAAGTACGGACCTTAAGGGACTTACTATACAGCATGTTTTCTCAAAGAAACAATGCCTTAGTCTAAAATAGGGACTGAAGATGTCAGGTAAGTACGGACATTAATCCTTTGACCCCCGCAGCTCCTTACCAGCATCCTGCATGATCAAGCATGCTAACAAAGCAAAAAGTTAACCCTCTGACTCCCTCGCCCTATCCACCAGCTTCCTGAAGGCAGGAAGCTGGGGGAAGGGGCGAGGGAATAAAAGGGTTAAAGCTTGTTTTGCAGTTGATGGATAGGATGCGGGATTCCTGCAGGAAGGGGTGGATAGGGTGAGGGAGTCAAGGAGTTAATTTTTTTTTGCAGTTGGTGGATAGGATGAGGGAGTCAAAGGGTTAAGTTTTTGCAGTTGGTCGATAGGGTGTGGGAGTCAAAGAGTTAAGTTTTTGCAATTGGTGGACAGGGTGAGGCAGTCGGCGGATAGGGTGCGGAAGTCAAAAGGTTAATTTTTTTGCAATTGGTGGATAGGGTGAAGGAGTCAAAGGGCTAAAGTTTTTGCAGTTGGTGGATAGGGTGCGGGAGTCAAAGGGTTAAGGGACTTATTACAGTATCTTTTCTCAAAGAGACAATGCCTCACCCTGGAATGGTGACTGAACATTTCACAAAAGTACGGACCTAAAAGAAACGGACTAAATAATATTTTTCCTCAAAGAAACAATACCTTAGCCTGCAGGAGACAAATGAAGATTTCAGAACAGTACAGACATTGGAAGAAACGCTTGGTGAAGTAGATGGAGTTCTCGCCCGTGGGGAAGCTAGGGGCTCTTTCAGTATAAATAGTCTCGCCGCCTTCTTGAAATTCTGAGCAAGAAATTTCGTCTTTTCTGTCACACACTTTGTTTCTGCCTTGTTCCTTTGCTTTCTACCATCTCTTCCTGTCTTGCTGGTCCATTCACCTGCATGTGTTCGATAAAGTCTTACGTACTTTCTCTTAGGACTGATGAATGCGTACATGTTTTAAGTGCATTTTTGGCTCCAAGCAAATGAGAATGTGGAAGCAATTTTAGGTAATTTAGGCCCTTTTTCATATATGTTTTACTGTCATTAGTTACGTAATTGAACGGAGTGGTCAACGCCAGCGACATCTCCTTAGATTCTATGCACAATTGCATGACATTTGTACTTAATTTTCCTTTCCTCTTTTTCCCTGTTGAAGCATTGCATACATTTGAAACGATTATGCCCTAATATGGCTCTGCGCAGTCGGTTAGGCTTAAAACAAAACTAACACTAATAGTAACAGTAGATGGATCTAAACGGTATCATAGGAACAAAATGAGAGGTCTTATCAAATCCTGCAATGTGGTAAAATAAGAATGGCATCTTGATCAAAGTGAATGCCACGTACATGACTTCCATATACGGGACTCTAATTCAGGTGCCTACAGGCGTTTCAGGCACAGACATAACGGGCGCCTATGGGATTTTAATTGATTAAGAATGCAACAGGAACCGGAAATACACAAAAGAATCAAAACACGTTCTGATATAACAGGACACGACAGGACACAGAAATGAATCAGAACACGTTTTTGATAGAACAAGACAGAACAAGACAAGACAAGACAGGACAGGACAGAACAGGACAAGACAGGGCAAGACAAGACACAGAAATGAATAAGAACACGTTTTTGATAGAACAAGACAGAACAAGACAAGACAGGACAGGACAGAACAGGACAAGACAGGGCAAGACAAGACACAGAAATGAATCAGAACACGTTTTTGATAGTACAAGACAGGACAAGACGAAGACAGAAAGGACAAGACAGGCAAGACAAGGAACATAGACAGAGACAAGACAGGGCAAGGACAAAGACAACACAAAATGAATCAGTACACGAATTTCACATCACAAGACAAGACAAGTCGGGCGCCGGTTTTCGGCCAACTGGACCTTAGTCAAGCATAAACAAGACATAGAATAATTGCACAAAACTTAAAAAAAAGAAAAAAAAATTTAATAAAACAACAACAATACTCAACTTCATGACATTACGTTCAGAAGAGCTGAGATACAGACACAAGACGAAGAGGAAGCTGGTGGATAGGGTGAGGGATCTAAAGGGTTACATTTTGCTTTGCTAGCATGGTTGACAATATAGAATGCTGGTGGATAGGGTGAGGGAATCAAAGGGTTAAGTTTTTGCTTTGCTAGCATGGTTGACAATGCAGAATGCTGGTGGATGAGTGTGGGTGTCAAAGCGATAGTCAACAGTATATCTTCCTTAAGGCAGGTGTCCTCCTTAAGTTATGAGAGAGAAAAATTAATTCACCACATAGGTGGAGTTTCCGCGTCCTGATCCCCACAACCACACACCCACACCACCACACAACCACCACACAACACATACACACCACCCTAACACACGCCCCCTACACTCAACACTTAACACAACACAAACACACTACACACTACCCACACCCACACAAGCACACACACTCACACTACCACACACACACAACACACACACACACACACACAGACACACACACACACACACACACACACACACACAACCAGCGGTGGGTATGGATTGACATCGATCGGGAGGTTTGAAAACAGGGTCACGAGCACTCAAAAGTTACACGGGACCAGACGGCGACACGCGCCCCGCACGTGGGGGCATATGTAGCACCCCCTTCTTCCTACTTCAATAGTCCCCCCCCCCACCCGTCCCCTTCCCCTTCAATTCCTTCATCAGTTGGACAAATAAATACCAAGGGGAAAAGAGAGAGAGAGAGAGAGGAAGAGAGAGAGTGAAGAGGAAGAAAGAGAGAGAAGAGAGAGAGAGTGAGAGAGGAAGAAGAGAGAGAGAAATAAAGAGTTAGAGAGGAAGAAAGAGAGAGGAGAGAGCGAGAGAGGAAGAAAGAGGGAGAGAGAGAGTGAGAGAGGAAGAAAGACAGAGGGAGAGAGAGGAAGAAAGAAAGAGGAGTGAGAAGTGGAGGAAGACAGAGAGAGGGAGAAGTGAGAGAGGAAAGAAAGAGGGAGAGAGAGAGAAGAAAGAGAGAGTGAGAGAGGAAGAAAGAGAGAGAGAAAAGAGTAGAGAGTGAGAAGAAGAAGAGAAAGA
>JAPXFY010000013.1:82827645-82832645 GCA_030674185.1 Monoplex corrugatus | reverse complement strand
ACACAGCTAGTAGGCCTCAGGACTTGCCAGCTCATGGGTTTATGTGCAGGCTTAAGGCTTGTGCCATGATCACCATACACATGGCATCTGTGACGTTAGTGCATACGGAATTCGTTCCGAGCTCGGAAACGTCATCTTGAGAAACCGAAACTGAACACCAGAACACCACACACACTCAGAAAAATGTGACACCGTTGTTTGTTGTTGTTGTTTGTTGTTGTTGTTGTTGTTGTTGTTGTTGTTGTTGTTCTTGTTCTTGTTGTTGTTGTTGTTCTTGTTTTTCATCTTTTTGGGTTTTTTGGGTTTGTTTTTTTAGATCAGTTTTTCCCCACAAAGCTTTGTGGGAGATTACAGGGAATCTTGCTATTTATCTTTTACACAATTCTAAGATGATGAAATTAGATGGACAGAGGTAGTGCACGCATTCTCGTGACACAGTTTGTTAGCACAGCCGTCCGCTGCGGATGTTAGCATCCAACCCTCAAAACGAACCACCCTGACCAGTCTTGCTGTTCTCGAAGGTCGGGTGGTCGCGGTTGACCCAGCTGACCAAACAGAATTAGCATTTACACGTTTGGGTGGACACTCGCCAGTCAATTGGGGGCCTCGCAAAAAAAAAAAAAAAAAAAAAAAAAAAAGACTCGGGTAACGAAGATCAAAAGACGAGAGCTATACAGGCCTGATAAATCTATGAGGGCGAAAGTTCACAGATGAGGTGGTCATTATTATGACGCATACGCCGATTCTTCTGTATGACTGACTTTTTTTATTATCATTCTTAGCCTAGATGACCTCACGGTCATCATATTTCATATTGAATCCAATGTCAAATATGTACGTTAACCCTTTCACTACCTCACCCTGTCCACCAGCTTTCTGCCTTATCAACTACTGCTCATGAAGACACTGGCATTCCATTTTCCCCTTCTTACCCACTGGACAGGTGGCTAGGAAGTTTTTAGTCCCGTCTTTTATTTCCCATTGTTTGGTTTTTGATTCTTTGTGACCGTGCGTTTCCGCTTGACAAAGGCTGGTTGGCCGAAAATTGCGCTTGTTTGTTTTGTTTTGTTGGATACTCGCTTATATTGGTTTTCTTGTTCTTCTGGTTCATGTTTGCTTGGGCGCGGCAGTCGCACTTGTTTTGGATCTAAGATAGTTAAAGCAAAACCTAACACTTTTACTCTCTCACACAAGATTATTAACCCCTTCTGATCCCTTCAAGCCTGTCCACCAGCTTCCTGCCTTGTCAGCACAAGATCATTAACCCTTCTGATTCCCTCATCCTGTCTACCAGCTTACTGCTTTTAACAAGCACGATAGCAAAGCAAAACCTTGAACACGTTTCACTCCCTCACATAAGTTCATTAACCCTTTTGATTCCTTCATCCTGTCCACCAGCGACCTGCGTCATCAACAATGACAGCAAAAAGTAAAAAACTGGAACATTTCCCCTCCCCCATCTTGTCCATCCACCTCTCCTCAGTCTGTGGAAAAACCTTCCGCATCGACAAGGTCTTGAAATGGGGAAGGCCGCGAGGGTTGCCAGCCAGAATCCAGTATCTCACTTTTTTGTCGATTTTCACTTTTTTATACTGAACTGTTGCTTTGATGTGATCTGTTGACTTGGTGGACTTTGTTTTTGCATGATATTGATTTTTGATATTGATCATGGACAGCAAAGAAAACAAACGAGACAGTCTTGATGGAGGCAGACACAATAGATCACTCATAAGGAAGATTAGGAGAAGACAGGCAACATTTATAGATCATTTTATGAGGAAGGGGATTTGGAGCATTGGTCACAACGGGAAAGCTGGAGGGAAAGAGAACACCGGGTAGACCAGGGAGAAAATGTGGATGGTCTTGCAGAGTGGCTGGGGACGAGGATGGTGGGGGAGATGCTAGGCAACGAGAGATCGAGGCAGATGGAAGTCCATGATCGCCAACGCCATGCGGCAGGGCACCTGATGATGATGATGATGATTGATTTTTGATCGGTTATCGATAAAAACAAAAAACCAGTATCTCAAAATATAGATATAGCCTCTCCCCGAAAACCCAGTTAAAAATCGTCTCCTGTAAACTATCAGAAAATCCATGCTTGGTTCTAGTTGTCAACCCTCGAGGGGGAGGGGGAGGGAAGGGATCGGGGGGGGGGGGGGGGCGGGGACGAGGGAAGGAGGAGACAAGAGGCAACAAACAATAATACTGCGGATGGAAGAAAAAGACTGATGATAGTTATTTACACGGTGTAACCCCCATACTCCAAACTTTTCCCAACAACGTCACATTGGCGTACAATCTAACTGCCTTCATATGAGAGAGAGAGACAGACAGACAGACAGACAGGCACAGAGACAGAAACAGAGAATGAGACAGACAGAAAGACAGAGATACCGAGACAGAGACAAAGAGAGAGAGATACGAGACAGAGACAGAGATACCGAGACAGAGACAGAGATACCGAGACGGAGACAGACAAAGAGACAGAGACAGAAACAGAGTGAAACAGATAGACAGAAAAACAGATACCGAGACAGAGACAGAGACAGAGATACGAGACGGAGACAGACAATGAGACAGAGACAGAAAGCCAGAAGAGACAGACAGAGACAGACAGACAAGAGAGAGAGACAGGGAGAAAGAGAGAGTGAGAGAGAGAGACTGAGAGACAGAGATCGACAGAGAAAGAGACAGAGAGAGAGAGAGAATGAGAGAGAGACAGAGAGAAAGAGGCGGAGAGAGAGAGAGATTGAGAGACAGAGACAGAGAGACAGACAGACAGACAGACAGAGACAGAGAGAGACAGCGAGAGAGAGAGAGAGACAAAGACAGAGACAGACACAGACAGAGAGACAGAAAGAGACAAGAGAGACCGAGATACATAGAGAGACAGAGACAAAGACAGACAGAGGGACAGAAAGCCAGACAGAGGGACAGACAGAACGACAGACAGACCGACCAACAGACAGACAGACAGACAGACAGACAGACACAGCAGTCCATCAAGGAAGGCACTCACGAAGTCTCCGCAGCAACGGGCCGAGCGCTGAAACATCCCCTGGGTTTTGCAGGGAAGGCGCAATCTGTCAAAGTTAATCCGCGGAGACGAAAAAAGTCGGCAGCACGAAAAGCCTTGTCAACTGACTATGGGAGAGGGGGGTAGGGGGTAGGGGGAGAGAGGGGGGAAGAGGGGAGAGAGAAGAGAGGGAGGAAAGGAAGGGCAAAAGAGAGACAAGGAAGGGAGAGAGAGACAGAGAGAGACAGAGACAGAGAGAGACAGAGAGAGACTGCAAGCTTCTTCCGCAAACCGTTTCGGTTCTGCTCTCGTTTGATCTCGGGAGTCGGAACGTGGAGAAGGAAGAATGTGTCTTAACCCTTTGACTTCCCGCACCCTATCCATCAACTGCAAAAAACGTAACCTTTTGATTCCCTCACCCTATTCACCAGCTCCTGCACTGTCAGCCGTGCTAGCAAAGCAAAAACTTAACCCTTTGACTCCCGCACCTATCCACCAACTGCAAAACTTAACCCTTTGACTCCCCCACCTTTCCAACGGCTTCCTGCAAAACTTAACCCTTTGACTCCCGCTTCGTGCAGGTGAGGGAGTCAAAAGGGTTAAGTTATTGTTTTGCTAGCATGGTTAACAATGCAGGATGCTGGTGGACAGGGTGCGGGAGTCAAAGGGTTAAGTTTTTGCTTTGCTAGCATGGTTGACAATGCAGGATGCTGGTGGACAGGGTGCGGGAGTCAAAGGGTTAAGTCGGGGGTAGAGCTTTTGGGGTTAAAATGTTAAATGCTTGCTGGTTCGCCGCGCCTTGTGTACATAGATATAGTACTATACCCCATCCACCCTGGCCTACTACTGACGATGGTGGGCCAAAAAATTACATGATTTATGGATATTTGGGCCGGAATCAAGTTAAGATCAAGTTAAGGTCCTTTTTTATACACTGGACGAGGCAGCAGGGAAATTTTTAGTCCTCTTTTTATTATCCGTTGTTTGGTGTTGTTTGTGGTCTGTTTGTGACCGTGCATTCGCGCTTGACAAAGGCCGGTTGGCCGAAAATTTGCGCTTGTCTTGTCTTGTTGTGTTGAATACGCGCTTCCTTTGGTTTGCTTGTTCTTCTGGTTCCTGTTTGCTTGGGCGCGGTGTAGGTAGAAAAGTAATGGAGGTCTTTCAAAGGAATTCTCTTTCTTTTGTTTTTTCAGTCTGACTTTTAAAAAAAATATCAGCTTTTCCTCAAGACTTTAAGCTTAAAGATCATTTTCCGTTTCAATCTTGGGCATTTTCTTGTTCATCATGAACAATTATTAACCCCTGCACTCCGGCACCCTATCCGCCAGCTGCAACAACTTAACCCTTTCTCTCCCTCATCCTTTCCACCAGCTTCTTGCAGGAAGCTGGTGGACAGGGTGAGAGGGCAAAAAGGTAAGGGGTTTTTTTTCTTCGTTGCTATCGTAGCTAAAAATGCAGGAAGCTGATGGATGTGGTGTGGGAGCGAAAGGGTTAACATCTCAGCTCAGAATAATTTGTAAATCGATGGATCTTTTATCATCCGTTTTGTCTGATGTAATTCTAGTGTGTTGAGCACACTACTCTACTCAAGTGAAGCCTGGACCACACACGCCAGCCAAGAAAAGAGGCTCAACATTTTCCATCTCCGCTGCTTGCGACGCATCCTCGGCATCCAATGGCAAGACAAGGTGACCAACACAGAGGTCCTCCGTCGTGCGGGCCTACAGACCATCTTTGCCCTTCTAAGCCAACGCCGACTACGCTGGCTTGGCCATGTGCGTCGAATGGAGGAATAAAAAAAATAAAATGAACAAAATAAAATGTAGAACGTTAGTTGGACGGGTTGGATTTGGGCAGAGGGAAGACAGAGGAAAAAGACATTAGTAGGTGGGGGAACAGTAAAATGGAACGAGAACTTAACACTAACAATTAACTTCAACAATGTGAAGGGACATTTGATTTGATTTGATTGTCCGATGGC
>JAPXFY010000013.1:82810145-82812645 GCA_030674185.1 Monoplex corrugatus | reverse complement strand
TTTTATTCTTTTTAGTGATCCCATATGTATACACACACACATACATACATATATGTGTATATATATATATACGTATATATATATATATGTGTATGTGTGTGTGTATGTGTATGTGGGTGTGTGTGTGTGTGTGTGTGTGTGTGTGTGTGTGTGTGTGTGTGTGTGTGTGTGTGTGTAGATATATATGGGATCACTTAAAAAAAATTAGTCATTTAAAAATAAAACAATGACTCATTAAGGACTGAACCAACAACCCTTATGCTATTAATTTATTTATTTATTTACTTATTTATTCATTTATTTATTTATTTATTCATTTTTTATTTATCTATTTATTTATTACTTTATTTATTCATTTACTGTTTGTTTGCTTGCTTATTTGTTTGTGCATTTATTTATGTACGTATTCATTTATTTATTATCTATCTATTTTATTCATGTAGAATGGCTGAGGACAAAGAGGGCGGAATATGTGCTTGGGGCAATAAGAGACTGATGCATATGGAGGGCCATGATCGCCAACGCCATGCGGCAGGGCACTTGATGATGATGTATTAATTCAGTCATTTCATTTATTCATTTATTCATTTATTTACTGATTTATTTATTTATTATCTACTTATTTCCAATTTTTTTCGAATGCATGAAAACACAGCCGTTAGCCCACACTGTCCAGCGGTAGGTATGCCTTGCCGCACAAAATGCATACTTCGTCTTTGATAGGCCTGCATGCCGGGTGTTTTCATGTTTCCATAAGTCACCGAATATTGACATAACATACAGGACCCTTAATGTGCATACCTGATGTCCTGCGTTTTGATTGATCGGTTGTGTGAGACACGGAGGGGTTTATATACTAGCGGGGTGGCACACATACTGACTTGGGCAGATATTGGACAACTGTCCACCCTTTTACCCACCAGGCGGAGGTGTTTTGGCGAATCGAACCCAGGACCTTCCGATTGGAAGCATGATGTTTACACACTCAGTTATCGCGCCCGTCAGGTGTCGGAAAAAGAAAAAAAAAACAAAAGAGAGAGAGAGAGAGAGAGAGAGAGAGAGAGAGAGAGAGAGAAAGAGTCAGACAGACAGACAGAGACAGAGAGCGATAGAGACAGACATATAGAAACAGAGATAGAGAGACAGAGACAGACGAAGACACAGAGACAGAGGAAGACAGAGACAGAGAGAGAGACAAAGACAGAGAGACAGAGATAGAGACAGAGAGAGACAGAGAGATAGATAAAGAGCGACAGAGAAAGAGAGACTGAGAGAGGCAGAGAGACACAGACAGACAGAGGGCGACAGAGACAGACAGAGGCAGAGAGACAGAGACAAAGAGACACAGAGACAGACAGAGAGGGAGTGAAAGAGAAAGAGAGAGACAGAGACAGACAGAGAGACAAGACAGACAGAGACAGAGACAGACAGAGACACAGAGAGAAACAGAGAGAGAAACAGAGAGAGAGAGAGACAGAGAGAGAGACAGAAACAGACACAGACACAGAGACAGACAGAAACAGAGACACAGACACAGACACAGACACACAGACAGAAAGAGAAAGAGACAGACACAGACACACACACAGACAGACAGACAGAAACACAGACACACAGACAGAAAGAGAAAGAGAAAGAGACAGACAGACGAAAGACCGCACATGTGGATGAGAGAGAAAAGCGAACTGTGAGGCAGGCAGGCAGGCAGGCAGGCAGAAGGCAGTTTGGAAATGTTCTCTAATTGCCACTGACACTCGGCACGCCAAAACAGCACAGAGGAAAATTGCTCGATGCCACGACGGGGCCCACTGAGCGCGGGCGATGTTGGCGGTCGAAAATAATCTGCCTGCCTCCAAGAAGACAACTTAAATCGCTGCTAAAGTTTGTTTGGCGGTTCCTTGTGGGGTGGTCCTCCTTCTGAGACTCTGAGGCCTATTTCGTGGGGGTGGGGGGGGGGGGGGGGAGGGGGTTCTTTTTTTTTTTTTTTTTTTTCTTTCCCTTGCTGTCTTGTTTCGTTGTGTTGTGTTGTGTTATGTGTTTGTTGTTTGGCTGTGTGTATGTACGTGTGTTTGTTTGTTTGTTTGTGCGTGTGTGTGTGTGTGTGTGTGCTTGTATTTTATATATACATATGTGTATGTGTGTCTGTGTGTCTGTGTGTGTGTGTGTCTGTGTGTGTGTGTGCTTGTGTTTTTTTCATTTTTCTTTGTGTGTGTGTGTGTGTGTGTGTGTGTGTGTGTGTGTGTGTGTGTGTGTGTGTGTGTGTGTGTGTGTGTGCGCATTATTATCGTGTGTGTGTGTGTGTGTGTGTGTGTGTGTGTGTGTGTGTGTGTGTGTGTGGTGTGTTCTGCACAACTCCTGTGTGTATAGTTTCTGGGAATATTATGGAGATTTTGCTAATGTTTACATTTCTCTGTTCTTTTCATTTTGTTAACGTTTTGTTGTTGTTGTTGTTGTTGTTGTTGTTTTGTTGCTGCTGTTAATGTTGTTGTCGTTGTATCTT
>JAPXFY010000013.1:82800145-82805145 GCA_030674185.1 Monoplex corrugatus | reverse complement strand
ATATAGAGAGAGAGAGAAGAGTATTATATATGTAGAGAAACATGACAACATGACAGACAGACAGACAGACAGACAGACAGAAGAGAGAGAGAGAGAGAGAGATAGATAGATAGATAGAATGTGTGTATAGATAGATAGATAGATAGATAGATAGTAGATAGATAGATAGATAACAGATAGATAGATAGATAGATAGATAGATATAATGTGTGTGTATATACACATATATGTCTGCCTTTCTGTCTGTCTGTCTTCTGTCTGTCTGTCTGTCTGTCTGTCTGTTACCAAAATGTGTTAATATGATTTTCTCATCTCTGTATACAAAAGGACCTTTACCAAAATGTGGTCAAAACTGAGGACTGTTCAGGACTCACGATAGAGAGAGGTTTGGAAGATAAAAGTCACAAGAACCCAACAAAAAGAAGAAAATAAAAGAAAAGAAAACAACAAGAAAAAAAAAAAAGGATAAAACGTGCCTCAGTATTTTCCGAGAAGAAGGTGCGTAAGCATTTACTTTCTCAGAAACTTAACATTTAAAAATCCGTTTTCATTGTTGTGACAACTGACATGGCAATGCCCGTCATGTTCTAGTTTTACATATAGATTCTTCAAGATTATAAAGACCTTGTGAGAAGTACAAAATCTGTAATTTTTTCCCCTGTAATACAAATCATGTAAGAAAAAAGAGACTGTTAGAATGGCTTAACCATTTGGTTTGTTGTTGCTGTTGTTTTTTTAATGATTTGTTTGTAGGTTTTAACGTGACATGTCTTCTCGTATACTGACATGTTCACGGTTCATTTTAATGCTTTGGTCATTCTGCTGGTGTTAGCTTTGCTTTTCACACACACACACACACACACACACACACACACACACACACACACACACACACACACACACACACACACAACCCGTCCTCCCCATTTCAAGACCTTGCAAGCGCATATGGTTTTGCGCAGGTTTAGGATATCTGCCAGACAATTGCTGGCAGATTATCTTGGGGTGGAGCGGATATGGAATTTTCCGAAATTGATGAATCTCTCTCGAACATAATTATTCTAAATTTTTACCCATAATTAACCCTTTCAGACAGTTAAGAAACACCACGAGGGTGAGGATGGGGACCCACAGCACCAATGCCTCGCCACTCTCCGGGACAATCACCTCCCAAGCTCCCGACGCCAATCGACAGTCATTTCATCAAGCAAAGGGGGGAGCTGTCCATGCGTAATTAACCCTTTCTGTCACGACAAAACTAAGCGTCAATAAACAATAAACAATAAACAATAATCGAACCTACACGCTCAGTGATTACCGACGCGATCAGAAACGTCTGACGAACACTTGTGTCGATTGCAAAGTAGCAGTTCAGCCAATCCGCGCCGACACGAAAATGCACGTGCGCGCTATAAATAAAAATGCACGAGCTGCTCGTGCGAGGAGGAAACATTACAGAACTCATTTGCATACAAGCAGGGAGTGCCTGTAGTATTGACCGCCGTTCAAGAATCAGGAGAACCATCAAGGTTGCTGTGATTGACACGGAAAAGATTAAGAAATGTTTTTTTGTTTGTTTGTTTGTTTTGTTTTTTGTTTTTATCAACCTGACTGCCACGATAAGCAAACAAAAACCAGAAACACACGAACAACCAACAGAACGTGTAATGCAATACACAACAGAAGACAGGCACAGGCGCAAATTTTCGGCCAACTGGCCTTCGTCATGGGTACACGTACACAAAACGCCAACAAAGACCAAATACATAAACCCACGGGGAAAAGTAGCAAGA
This sequence comes from Monoplex corrugatus, assembly GCA_030674185.1. Taxonomy (NCBI): domain Eukaryota; kingdom Metazoa; phylum Mollusca; class Gastropoda; order Littorinimorpha; family Ranellidae; genus Monoplex; species Monoplex corrugatus. Next base: position 82,803,352 of record JAPXFY010000013.1, on the reverse strand, counting down.
GTTCCCCGATGTTTTGTTTGGAGGGGGGGAGAGGGAACAGGGGGAGGGAGACAGACAAACACAGACAGACAGAGAGAGAGACAGAGACAGAGACACAGAGACAGACAGAGAGAGACAGAGAGAGAGAGAGAAAGAGAGACAGAGAGAGAGAGAGAAAGAAAGAGAGAGAAAGAGAAAGAGAGAAAGAAAGAGGGAGAGGGAGAAAGAAAGAGAGAGAAAGAAAGAAAGAGAGAAAGAAAGAGGAGAAGGGAGAAAGAAAGAAAGAGAGAAAGAAAGAGAGAGAAAGAAGAGAAGAAAGAAGAGAGAAAGAAAGAGAGAGAGAGAGAAAGAAAGAAGAGAGAGAGAGAGAAAGAGAGAAAGAAAGAAGAGAAAAGAAAGGAGAAGAGAGAGAAAGAAAGAGAGAGAGAAAGAAAAGAAGAGAGAGAAGAGAGAGAGAAAAGAAAAGAAGAGAGAGAGAGAAAGAGTAAAGAAAGAGAAGAAAGAAAGAGAGAGAAGAAAGAAGAGAGAGAGAGGAAGAAAGAAGAGAGAGAGAGGGAGAAAGAAAGAGAGAGAGAAAGAAAGAGAGAGAGAGAAAGAAAGACAGAGAGAGAGAGGGAGAAAGAGAGAAAGAGAGAGAGAAAGAAAGAGAGAAAGAAAGAGAGGGAGAAAGAAAGAAAGAGAGAGAGGGAGAAAGAACGAGAGAGAGAGAGAGAGGGAGAGAGAAAGAAAGAGAGAGAGAAAGAAAGAAAAGAGAGAGAGAGAGAGAGAGGAGAGAGAAAGAGAGAGAAAGAGACAGAGAGAGAGAGAGAAAGAGAGAGAATTATGTATAGATAAATATTTATGTGTATAATATTCACACCCCTTTAGAACCCCTAGACTCCTGCACTGTTCCCACCACCTTCCTGCATGGTCAACAAAGGCAAAAACTTAACCCTTTGACTCCCTCACCCTGTCCACCAGCTTCCTGCAGGAAGCTGATGGATAGGGTGAGGGAGTCAAAGAGTGAGGGAGTCAAATGATTCAAATTTTGCAGTTGATGGGTAAGGTAAGGGAATCAATGGGAGAGCGAGTCAAAGGGTTAAATTTTCGTAGCTGGTGGATAGGGTGCGGGAGTTAACAGGTTATTAAAAAAAAAAGGTGGTATGGTTTATTTGAATAAAATATCATCCGAATTCTAAAGTCTCAAAGTCACTCAGAGAGAAAGACTAATCGAAAATGAAAGAAAGGAATACAACTTTTCGTCTCAAACTTTACGAAAAATCTTTACCCCACGGATAAGAACGACGTCAGTGAAACGGGAGGTTTTAATTGAGTTCAACCAGTTTTTAAGCTTATAGTAACGAGTGCATCAGATTTCCGAAGAAAGTAATACATTGTCGCGTGAGCTCAATTTGTCCAGGCTATCAAGTACAAAAGCATTGTGGAGGAGAAAGAAAGCCTGGCCTTGATTGGTCCGTATACATCGGGATTATAAAACCGCGCTCTGTGATAGGTCAATCAATATCAGGGGAGATTATAAGGTCAACGGGGTGCACGGGCATCACGGGGTTAGTTTATACTACAGCGTTTTTGCCCTCAAATCACTCTCCAGAGAAACGGAGCGTTCTGACAAAGCGCTAATCGTTTCTTAGTCTTTGTGTGACTTGAGTTAGAGAACGTTTCAAAGATTTGTGCTTGTCTGAAAGCCTTGTGTGCCTTCACGCCAACGCTGGCCAGTTTCTCACTCTGCCATTAACCCTTTGACCCCCGCGCCGTGTCCACCAGCATCCTAAATTGTCAATCAAGCAAGCAAAGCAAAAACTTAACCCTCTGACTCCCTCACCCTGCAGGAAGCTGGTGGATAAAGTGAGGGAGTCAAAGGGTTAGGTTTTTGCAGTCGGTGGATAGGGTGCGGGAGTCAAAGGGTTAAACACTGACCCACCAGGCGATACCCAAACCAGGTTTGAACCTAGACCTTCCTGTTGGAAGACACCAGTGTCCTAACCGTTCCACTAGGGCGTCCCGTCTTTGTTGTTGTTGTTGTTGTTGTTACTGCTGCTGTTGTTGTTGCTGTTGTTGTTTTTGTTGTTGTTGATGCATTGTTTGCTGTTGTTGTTGTTGTTGTTAATGCTGCTGTGTCGTTGCTGTTGTTGTTTGTTGTTTTGTTGCTGTGTCGTGCTGTGTTTGTTTTGCTGTTGTTGTTGCTGTTGTTGTTGTTGTTGTTGTTGTTGTTAATCTGCTGTTGTCGTTGCTGCTGGTTGTGTTGTTGTTGTTGTTGTTGCTGCTTGGTGTGTTGTTGTTTGTTGTTTGTTGTTGTTGTGTTGTCTGTTGCTGTTTGTTGTGTTGTTGTTGTTGCTGCTGTGTTGTTGTGCTGCTGTTGTTGTTGTTGTTGTGCTGTTGCTGTGTTGTTGTTGTTGTTGTTGTTGTGTTGTTTGCTGCTGTTGTTTGTTGTTGTTGTTGCTGCTGCTGCTGTTGTTGTTTGTGCTGCTTGTTGTTGTTTGTTGTTTGCTTGTTTGTTGTTGTTGTTGCTGCTGTTGTGTTGTTGTGTTGTTGCTTGCTCTGCTGGTTGTTGTTGTTGTTGTTGTTGTTGTTGCTGCTGTGTTGTTGTTGTTGTTGTTGTTGCTGCTGTTGTTGTTGTTGTTGTTGTTGCTGCTCTGCTGCTGCTGCTGCTGCTGTTGTTGTTGTTGTTGTTGTTGCTGCTGCTGCTGCTGCTGTTGTTGTTGTTGTGTGTGTGTTGTTGTTGCTGCTGTTGTGTTGTGTTGTGTTGTTGTTGTGTTGCTGCTGTTGTTTGTTGTTGTTTGTTGTGTGCTGCTGCTTGTTGTTGTTGTTGTTGCTGCTGCTGCTGCTGCTGTTGTTGTTGTGTTGCTCTGCGCTCCTGCTGCTTGTTGTGTTGTTGTTGTTGCTGCGTGTTTTGTTGTGTTGTTGTTGTGGCTGCGCTGTTGTTGTTGTTGCGCTGCTGTGTTGTTGTTGTTGTTGTACTGCTGCTGCTGTTGTTGTTGTTTGTTGCTGCTGCTGTTTTGTTGTTGTTGTGGTGTTGTTGTTGTTGTGTTGTGCTGCTGGTGTCTGCTGTTTGTTGTTGTTGTTGTGTTGTTTGTTGCTTGTTGTGTTGTTGTTGTTGTGCTGCTTGGGTTGTGTGGTTGTTGTTTGTTGTTTGTTGTGTTGCTGTTGTTTGTTGTTGTTGCTGTTGTTGTTGTTGTGTGCTGTGCTTGTGTTGTTGTTGTTGTTGGTTGTTGTTGTTGTTTGCTGCTG
>JAPXFY010000013.1:82785145-82790145 GCA_030674185.1 Monoplex corrugatus | reverse complement strand
CCCCCCTCTCTCTCTCTCTCTCTCTCTCTCTCTCTCTCTCTCTCTGTAATCTGTGTGTGCGTGTGTGTGTGTGTGTCATGTGTGTGTGTATACACATACGTGTGAGTGTCCGTGTCGTGTGTTGTGTGTGTGTGTGTGTGTGTGTGTGTGTGTGTGTGTTGTTTGTTTTTGTGTGTGTGTGTTGTGTGTGTTTGTGCGTGTGCGTTTGTGTGTGTTTGTGTGTGTGTGTTTGTGTGTGTTTGTGTGTGTGTGTGTGTTTGTGTGTGTGTGAGTTTGTGTGTGTGTGTGTGTTGTGTGTGTGTGTTTGTGTGTGTTGTGCGTGTTGTGTGTGTGTGTGTGTGTGTGCGCACGAGCCTCATTTGTATGTGTATGCTTTTATTCATGTGTGTTTGTGTGTGTGTGTGTTGTGTGTGTGTGTGTTTGTGTGTGTGTGTGTGTGTTTGTGTGTGTGTGTGTGTGTGTGTGTGTGTGTGTTTTTGTGTATGTGTGGTTTTATTTGTGTGTGTGTGTGTGTGTGTGTGTGTGTGTGTGTGTGTTGTGTGTGTGTGTGTGTGTGTGTGCACGCGCGCGCGCCTATCAGTGAGTGAGTGATTGTTCTAATGGGTGTGTTGTTCTTATTGGTTTGTTATTGTCGTTTTGCTGCGTTGTGCTTCAGTGTGACAGTAATCAACACAATTAAGCCCCAAGTGTAACCTAACCTCAACATCTGTTGTCAATGTCTTCATTCTATAGGTGGGTGGGAGGGGGGGGGGGACGACTTCTTGTTCACCTTCATTCATGCAAACTATTTTCCTCTTTTAATAAGGATTGCGTGAGAGCCAATTACAGAACAATTTCATCACAGCTTCGTGAGGCTCAAACAGTGTCTGCATATGTGACATTTTGAAAGGAGTGCTAGAAAAACGGAAAACAAACTTGAAACACACAAAACAAAAGAACAGAAACGAAGGCAAAAACGAAAGAATATGAAAAATAGAAAAACAAAAATATCGAAGAACAAACAGTAGAACGCAACGCACAGACAGACACACGAAAGCGCACACTCAGGAAGCGTGCGGCCGTGCATAGAAACACAGAGAGAGAAGAGAGAGAGAGAGAGAGACAGAGAGAGAGAGAGAGAGGCACATATATGACATACACAATACATAAACAGAGAGAGAAACGAAACAAATGACACACACATACATACACAAAGACCAACACAAGCAGAGAGAGAGAGAGAGAGAGAGAGAGAAGAGAGAGAGAAACAGAGAGAGAAAGAGAGAGAGAGAAGGCACATACATGCACATACACAAATAAAAAACACAGAGAGAGAGAGAGAGAGAGAGAGAGAGAGAGAGAGAGAGAGACACAGAAGAACACAGACAACAACAAACAACACAAACACACACACACACACACAACACACACAACAGACACAGAGCACAGAGAGAGACAGAGAACACAAGAGAGAAGAGAGACACATAAGAAAACAAGATACATAACAGAGAGAGAGAGAGAGAACACATACATGTAACACAACACAAAAACACAAACACACACAAGCACACACGACAACACACACACACACACACAACACAGAGAGAGACAGAGAGAAGAGAGAGAACACAAATAACACAAACTAACAACAGACACACACAACACACAACACACACACAACACAACACACACACACACACACACACACACACACACAGAACACAACACACACATCTAAGAAAAGGATGAAAGTTCTCAAACTGCAGCAAGTTTAATGCCTATTAAGTGTCAAGGAGTCGAAAACTTTTCATATGAAAGAAAAAGAAAAGAACAAAAGAAACACAAACAGAACAATAGCACAAATAAGACACAGGTAGACGAACTAAATGAAGTTAAGTGAACTAAATTAAACTAAGCTAAAAACGAACACACACACAAAAACAGATGATTGACTAAAACAAAACGAAACGAATATAGCCAGACAAATATTTGGCATCTTTTTACTGCTCTTATCTGTTTGCATGGCATGCCCCCCCCCCCCTCTCTCTCTCTCTCTCCTCCTCTCTCTCTTCTCTGTGAGTGAGAGACAGAAACAGAGAGGGGGGGAGAACAGTGCCGGATGTCATTGATTTTTATCATAGCAAGCGGGGGTCTGAGTAGTGACGATGTGTGTGTGTTGTGTGGTGTGTGTGTTGTGTGTTGTAAGATAGAGAGAGACAGAGACAGACAGACATACAGACATACAGACAGAGCAGACAGAGACAAGAGAGAGACAGAGAGACACAGAGAGAGACAGAGAGACACAGAGAGAGACAGAGAGACACAGAGAGAGACAGAGAGAGACACAGAGAGAGACAGAGAGACACAGAGAGACACAGGAGAGAGACAGAGAGAGCACAGAGAGAGACAGAGAGAGACAGAGAGACACAGAGAGAGACAGAGAGACACAGAGAGAGACAGGAGACACAGAGAGAGACAGAGAGACAGAGAGAACAGAGAGAGACAGAGAGACACAGAGAGACACAGAGAGAGACAGAGAGACACAGAGAGAGACAGGAGAGACAGAGAGAGACAGAGAGACACAGAGAGAGACAGAGAGACACAGAGAGAGACAGGAGACACAGAGAGAGACAGAGAGACACAGAGAGAGACAGAGAGACACAGAGAGAGACAGAGAGACACAGAGAGAGACAGAGAGACACAGAGAGAGACAGAGAGACACAGAGAGAGACAGAGACACAGAGAGAGACAGAGACACAGAGAGAGACAGAGAGACACAGAGAGAGACAGAGAGACACAGAGAGAGACAGAGAGACACAGAGAGAGACAGAGAGACACAGAGAGAGACAGCGAGACGGTGTGCCGGTGTGTATGTCTTACTGATTTTATCAATTTGCATAGCGTTTGTGCATGTGTGTGGTGCGCGCGTGCGCGTGTGTGTGAAAGTTCACTTCAACAAAATTGGAGCAACATGAGGTGTGTCCCACTACAATTATGCTGATCACCCACTCCATAGCATTCAGCTAGAACTGAAAATAAACAAACAAACAAGAATGGTCACTTCGTTGCGAAATGGCTTCTGACCATGCAGACGATAATCGACAGAAAAAGCTCTTCTTGAACAGTCCCTTCAAAGACTTGAAAACAAATAACCCTTTGACTCCCGCACCCTGTCTACCAGCATCCCGCATTGTCAACCATGCCAGCAAAGCAAAAACGTAACCCTTTGACTCCCGCACCCTGTCCACCAGCATCCTGCATTGTCAACCATGCTAACCAAGCAAAATCTTAACTCTTCAACTCTTCACCCTGTCCACCAGCATTCTGCATCGTTGACCATCTTAGCAAAGCAAAATTTAACCCTTTGACCCCGCACCCTGTCTACCGGCATACTGCACCGTCAACCATGCTACTAAACCAAAAACTTAACCCTTTGACTCCCTCATCCTATCTGCCAGCTTCCCGACTCCCTCACCCTATCCACCAGCTCCCTGCCCTCACCCTATCCACCAGCTTCTTGCAGGAACCCGGTGGATAGGGAGAGAGTCAAAGGTTAAGTTTTTGCTGTTGGTGGATAAGGTGGGGGAGTCAAAAGGTTAAAATCAGCCAGCTAGTGAAATGTCCATTGATCGGATCATTCATCTGAACTCCCCGGGGCTATCACTGTTTGTTGCCTCAAGCGCTTTCCCTCCTCTGTTCCAGAGTTTTTTGTTCGTCTGGCATCCAATCTGTTATTGTCTTTTTTTGCTTATTGGGTGCCTGAACCAATACTGTTATACGATTGCGAGGTGTGGACAGTCAACAAGCAAAGCCAGAACAAGATTGAGGCAGCCGAGATGTGGTTTCTAAGAAGAATTTGAGAGTTCCATGGACAGCAAAGAAAACAAACGAGACAAGTCTTGATGAGGCAGACACAAGTAGATCACTCATAAGGAAGATTAGGAAAAGACAGGCAACATTTAAGGCCATTTTATGAGGAAGGGGGATTTGGAGCACCTGGTCACAACGGGAAAGCTGGAGGGAAGAAGAGCACCGGGTAGACCCAGGGAGAAGATGCTAGACGGACTTGCAGAGGGGCTTAAGACAAGGAGGGTGGAAGAGATGCTTGAGGCAACAAGAGATAGAGACAGATGGAAGTCCATGATCGCCAACGCCATGCGGCAAGGCACCTGATGATGATGATGATGATGATGATGATGATGGGTGCCTGATGACCCGTTTGTGGCTTGTGGTCCGCTAGTACCGCTGTTTATTGGGTTGTTACCAACACAGAGAGGGTGGAAGATGTGCTTGCGGCGACAGGTGATAGATACATATGGAGGGCCATGATCGCCAACGCCATGTGGCCAGGCAACTAGATTATGATGATCTAACACCACCAAGGTGATCACATGTCCCCTTTCCACTCTGCTCTTCGGCTCGAAACGCTGCAGCACGTGACAGAGAGCGACTTTATCAAGCTATCAACTTTATACATTTAGACACACACGCGCGCCCAGCCACGCACGCACAGCAACGCACGCACGTACGCACGCAGAGAGAGAGAGAGAGAGACAGAGAGACAGACAGAGGGAGAGACACAGAGACAGAGAGAAGGAGAGAAAAAGAGAGAGAGAAGAGAGAAAGAAAGAGAGAAAGACAGAGAGGAGAGAAGAGATAGAGAGAGAGAAAGAGAGAGAGAGGAGAGAAAGAGAGAAAGAGAGAGAAAAAGAGAGAGAGACAGAGAGAGAGAGAGAGAAAGAGACAGAGAGACAGAAGACGACAGAGGAAGAGACACAAAGACAGAGAGGGAGAGAAAGAGACACAAAGACAGAGAGAAGGAGAGAAAGAGAGAGAGAGAGAAAGAGAGAGAAAGAGAAGGAGAGAAAGAGACAAGAGACAGACAGACAGAGAGAGAGAGACAGAGAGACAGACAGACAGAGAGACAGACAGAGAGAGACAGACAGAAACAGAGAGAAGAGACAGAGACAGACACAGACAGACAGACAGAGAGACAGAGACAGAGTCATACGAATCTTTTG
>JAPXFY010000013.1:82777645-82780145 GCA_030674185.1 Monoplex corrugatus | reverse complement strand
AGTGGAAGACAGATTAAGAGAGTATCTATCCGTGCCGAAAAGGCGATGGGCATCGTTGGGAGAAAGAGCCTGACAAAATGGGTCTAAATTGATGCAGCCGATTTCTCAAACACTTGCCCTAGACACACACACACACACACACACACACACACCTCTTAAAAGATTGAAGGGAAAAAAAGAAAAAGAAAAGAAAAGGAGAAAAAACAAAGATCGCCGATGAATGAGCTCTAAAGAGTTTTGATTCTTTTGATTTTTTTGTTGTTGTTTTTTTTGTTTTTTTGTTGAAACGTTCGGCTGTATAATTTTGAGCAATCTTCCTAATCTTCCTATTTTGTGTTCGTGTTTTTGTTTGCTTTTGTTTATTTAACTCGCTTTCAATTGTCATTCTACAACGGTCGTTACCCCCCCCCCCCCTCCACACTCGTACGCCGAAATATCTTTTCCATCCGTCCGACCCTTGTTATAAAGACAGACAGATGGACAGACAGGCGCGCTGACGTATATATACATATATACACACGCACACATAAACACACACACACAAGAGAGAGACAGAGAGAGAGAGAGAGAGAGTGAGTAAGTGAGAGACAGACAGATAGAGAAAGAGAGAGACAGACAGACAGACATACAGACACACAGAAACAGAGACACACAGAGAGACAGACAGACAGACAGACAGACAGGCGCGCTGACGTGTATATACATATATACACACGCACACATAAACACACACACAAGAGAGAGAGAGAGAGAGAGAGAGAGAGAGAGAGAGAGAGAGTGAGAGACAGACAGAGAAAGAGAGAGAGACAAACAGACACACAGACACACAGACACAGAGACAGACACACAGACAGACACACACACAGACAGACAGAGATTAGTGGAGAGAGAGACAGAGACAGAGACAAACAGACAGACAGAGACAGAGACAGAGAGAAAGAGACAAAGAGAGAGACAGAGAGAGACACAGAGAGAGAGACACACATAGTGTGGTGGGCCTCAGTAGCTCAGTTGGTTTGAGCGTCGAACTCACATGCTGATGATTGTGGGTTCGAATCCCGGAGTGCGCTACATTAAATCTGGACTTCTCACTGCCCCATCTTAACAACATCATTGTTGTTCTGATGGTGTCAGTATAGGGTTAGATGAAACACTAAGCAGACAACAACTAGACATCATTGACGCCCGACAGATACAGACACCTGCGGAACTAGTCAGAAAAGTCGAACAACACCTTCACTGATGCATCCATACAGTGGCTAAGACTCGACCGGATAGTAGTCCCAGTCTTCCTAAAGAGCTCATAAGACGTTCAGCTCATAAGACGTTCAGCTCATAAGACGTTCAGCTCATAAGACGTTCAGCTCACAACACGTTCAGCTCACAAAACGTTCAGCTCATAACACGTTTAGCTCACAACACGTTTAGCTCATAACACGTTTAGCTCACAACACGTTACAGCTCACAACACGTTACAGCTCACAACACGTTACAGCTCACAACACGTTACAGCTCACAACACGTTCAGCTCATAACACGTTCAGCTCACAACACGTACAGCTCACAACACGTACAGCTCACAACACGTACAGCTCACAACAAGTTCAGCTCACAACACGTTCAGCTCACAACACGTTCAGCTCACAACACGTTCAAACTCTGTGACGATGCCAAAAAATCCCACATTATTTTTTCTATGGACAAACATGAGTTCACTTCGATTCCACGACCTCCCATATCCGTAGACCCTGCGTCATCTCAGCAGAATCCTTCGCCAAAGAAGAAATCAAACGTTGGGTAACCCTAGGCTGGCAAGCGTTTAGAAGAGTAAGTTCGGTTTTCAAGAATGTCAATTTTCCAACTGTCTTTAAACGAAAAGTCTACGACCAATGCATTCTGGCCACAGACACCTACGGTGCAGAAACGTGGAATCTAACGGGGAAAAAAACTCGCTTTGAAACTAAGAACCATGCAGCGAGCGCATGAAAGAACCATGCTTGGTATCACCTGGAAAGATCGCAAAACGGCTCAGTGGATCAGAGAAAGAACAAAAGTGTGAGACATCCTGGAAACCATCAACAAACTGAAATGGAACTGGGCAAGACATCTCACCCGGAGAATGGACAATCGTTGGACAACAAAAACCACGTTCTGGATACCAAGACACGGCACTCGCGCAATAGAGAAAGACAGAAAACTAGATGGAGAGACGACCTAGATGGATTTGACAAGAACTGGACAGGAAAAGCGCTGGAACGACGTGGATGGAAGCAGCTGGGGAAGACCTACGTCCAACAACGGACTTTCGATGACTGAGAAAGAAGAAGAAGAAGAGAAGAAGAAGAAGAAGAAGAAGAAGAAGAAGAAGAAAGAAGAAGAGAAGAAGAAGAAGAAGAGAAGAAGAAGAAGAAGAAGAAGAAGAAGAAGAAGAAGAAGAAGAAGAAGAAGAAGAAGAAGAAGAAGAAGAAGAAGAAGAAGAAGAAGAAGAAGAAGAAGAAGA
>JAPXFY010000013.1:82767645-82770145 GCA_030674185.1 Monoplex corrugatus | reverse complement strand
TATTTGTTTATTTATCTACTTATTCATTCATTCATTCGTTTATTCTTTCATTTATTTACCAATCATCAGTCTCTAGAACACCGTATACCACCACCCCCAGTTTTGTCATCAATACTCGACATCACACACCCCACACCCCACCCCCACCCACTATTACTCACCCCCCTCCCCTCCACTCCCCCTCCCCTCTCTCTCCCCCTCCCCTCATCATCCACCCCTCCAAACAACAGGCCACTCCAAACAGACAATCAAAACCCGCTTATCCCCTGCACCAGCACAGCATTGATCTCCTATATCCTGAATAGCAACATGGCAAAATAAGAACCAACATAAAGACAGGAATAGTAGAGAGGAGACAGAGACAGAGAAGAGACAGAGACAGAGACAGAGAGAGAGAGAGAGAGAGAAAGAAGAGAGAGACAGACAGAAGAGAGAGAGAGAGAGAGACAGAGAGAGAGAGACAAGAGAGAGAGAGACAGAGAGAGAGAGAGACAGACAGACAGACAAGACAGAGACAGACAGACAGACAGACAGAGAGACACAGACAGAGAGAAGAGACAGAGAGAGAGAGAGAGAGAGAGAGAGAGAGAGAGAGAGAAAGCAAATGATGAAAAGGACAGGCTCGACAGAAAAGAATCTGTGTGTGATGTGTGTGGTGTGTGTGTGTGTGTGTGTGTGTGTGTGTGGTGTGTTGTGTGTGTTGTGTGTGTGTGCCTGTCTGTCTGTCTGTCTCTGTGTGTCTGTGTCTATCTGTGTGCGTCTGTGTGCAGTAGCGTATATATACATATACTTAAGGAGCCAGCCTGCCCAACTCTTCTGAAAGACCGCTAACGGCCCAAAAATCACTAACTGACCAAACACACACACACACACACACACACACACACACACACACACACACACACACACACACACACACACACACACACACACACCAAATTAGCAATTATTCCTAAAAAAATAAAAACAGCACAACACACACACACACACACACACACACACACACACACACACACCACTCTCTCTCTCTCTCTCTCTCTCTCTCTCTCACTCACTCACTCAGCAACTATCCATAAAAAAAAACAGCCAAGCAAGACATACTTGCCAATGTGGACAGAACAACCCCTCCCATACATACATACATACATACATACATCTACATACATACATACATACATACATACATACATACATACATACATACATACATACATACATACATACATACATACATACATAAAATACATACATACATACACATACATACATCAATACATACATACATACATAATACATACATACATAATACATACTACATACATACATCAACATACACATACATACACATACATACATACATAAAACATACATACATACATACATACATACATACATACAGTACATACAGACATACATACATGCAAACATACATACATACATACAGACATACAGACATACATACATGCATACATACATACATACATACAGACATACATACATGCAAACAACATATACATACAACAACAGACATACAAACATATAATAACAAAAGCAACAACAAACACAACACACAAAAATAGCAAAAGAGAGACAGAGACAAAGAACAGAGAGAGAAAGAGAAAAGAAACAAACAACAACAACAGCAGCCAGACAGAGACAAACAGAAACACAACAGAACAGCAAATATAGAAACCCATTACCATGAACACGATTAATCCATCTAATCAACTTTGTCCACTGCATCGATCTTGACCTAATTTGCCATTACCCATACATACTGAACCACAAGATTTTGGCCGATGTCAAATCCCACGACATACAGACACCCCAAACCCACTCCCATCCCCCATTCCCACCCTCCACCCACCCCACCCACACACACACACATACCCTACTCAATGACCTTGAACCAAAATGTCAACAATCTCATCTTATCAGCCCATTGCAAAAAGCCTGTGACCCCAAATTATTATATATCCAAGGAAAGAAAACCGAAAAATCCTAATAATAGAAAAAAAATTCTGCAACAGACAGATATTCCCGTCACACACACACACGCGCGCACACACGCTGGCAACTGCGCGCGCGCGCACACACACACGCAACACACACTATAATCATTATAAACAATTCATCTATTAGGTTACCATAAACGTTGTGTACACACATACATATCACACCACACACACACACACCACACACACACACGCGCGCGCGCGCGCATTCATACATCAAAACACACACTATAAGCCAATATAAACAATTTAGTCTATCAGGTTACCATACATATTCACACGACAACACACAAACACACACACACACTGACACACACACACACCACACAACACACACACCACACAACACACACACAAACAACACACACACAACACCACACACACATACACACACAACACACACACACACACACACCACACACACACACACACACACACACAAGCAGGCCACGGACAGTCACAATTAACATCCTAAAAAAAAGCGT
>JAPXFY010000013.1:82755145-82760145 GCA_030674185.1 Monoplex corrugatus | reverse complement strand
ATACTAAAGATATCTAAAAACTTGCCTAAATTACCTATAATTGCTTCCGCATATCTCACTTCCCGCGAGCCAAAAAATGCACTCAATACGGTATATATAAGTCAATTATGAATCCTAAGAAAAAAAAGTACGCAATACTTTATGGAACACATACAGGTGAATGGACCAGCAAAGCAGAAAATGATAGGAAGAAATGACTGAAAGCAAAGAAGGAAGAAAGAAACGAAGAGAATGACAGAAAAGAGGAAAATTCTGGCACAGACTTTCCAGAAGGTGGGGGGATACTAGTTATACTGAAAGAACCCCCGGCATCATCACGGAGAGGGGGGGGGGGGTTGGGTTGGTGGCATCACTGCCTAAACTCTGAATCATTATTATTAGTGCCGATTATTTAACATCAACATGTTTGCATTACTGCCTAAAATCTGATCTATGTTTAGTTAATGATATTTCTGATTAGCTATCATCAACGTGTTTGTATTTGTATCACTAACTGAAATCTGAATCAGTTTTGCTTAACGGTATCTGATTAGCTATCAGCGTGTTTGTATTTGTATCACTACCTAAAATCTGAATCATTATTAGTTTAACGATAGTACTGATTAACTGATTAGCTATCATCAACGTGTTTGTATTTGTATCATTAACTAAAATCTGAATCATTATTAGTTTAACGATAGTACTGATTAACTGATTAGCTATCATCAACGTGTTTGTATTTGTATCATTAACTAAAATCTGAATCATTATTAGTTTAACGATAGTACTGATTAACTGATTAGCTATTATCAACGTGTTTGTTGTTGTATCATTAATTAAAATCTGAATCATTATTAGTTTAACGATAGTACTGATTAACTGATTAGCTATCATCAACGTGTTTGTATTTGTATCATTAACTAAAATCTGAATCATTATTAGTTTAACGATAGTACTGATTAACTGATTAGCTATCATCAACGTGTTTGTATTTGTATCATTAACTAAAATCTGAATCATTATTAGTTTAACGATAGTACTGATTAACTGATTAGCTATCATCAACGTGTTTGTATTTGTATCACTGACTAAAATCTGAATCATTATTAGTTTAACGATAGTACTGATTAACTGATTAGCTATCATCAACGTGTTTGTATTTGTATCACTGACTAAAATCTGAATCATTATTAGTTTAACGATAGTACTGATTAACTATCATCAAAATGTTTGCATCACTACCTAAAATCTGATCTATGTTTTGTTACTGATCGCTCTGATTATCTATCATCAACGTGCAGACTTATTCATTATATGAAAACCCACGCTCTGCTACAACAACTACACTGCAGCGACAAAGAGACAGTTTAAATTTCGACTGGCAATCATTCGTTACGACCCTAACGTCAAGAAGGGGCGAAACCCATTGCATAACAATAATGTATCAAGCAAAGCAACAACAGCAACAATAAAAAATCAACGAAATGCAACATACATAAACATTTACAACGCAAATCAACTTTAACTCTTTGACTCCCGCACCTATCCTATCCACCAGTTTCCTGCAAAAACTTAACCCTTTGACTCCCTCACCCTATCCACCAGCTTCCTGCGAAAACTTAACCCTTTGGCTCCCTCACCCTATCCACCAGCTTCCTGCAAAAACATCACCCTTCGACTCCCTCACCCTATCCACCAAAGCGTTAAGTATGTTGGTGGATAGGGTGAGGGAGTCAAAGGGTTCAGTTTTTGCTTTGCTAGCATGGTTGACAGATGCAGGATGCTGGTGTACGGGGTGCGGAAGTCAAAGGGTTAATTAATTAAACCGTGCATCTTCGTTGATACCCAAATCTATTGTATTGTTATGATTTTATTAATTCGCAGAACAGTTTGAAGACAAACGTCCAAGTTTAACCCTTTGACTCCTTCACCCTGTCTATAGGCATCCTGTATTGTCAACCATGCTAGCTAGCAAAGCAAAAACTTAACCCTTTGACTCCCTCACCCTCTCCACCAGCTTCCTGTGCAGGAAGCTGGTGGAGAGGGTGAGGGAGTCAAAGGGTTAAGTTTTTGCAGTTGCTGGATAGGGTGCGGGAGTCAAAGGGTTAAGTTTTTGCAGTTGCTGGACAGGGTGCGGGAGTCAAAGGGTTAAATAAACGGGATGGTATGATAAAGCGACCTGTCAACCACAGATCTAGGTAACATTATACATGTCAAATTTTCAGCACGTTGTTTCTGTATTTACCAAAAGATGTCCGTGTTATTAATTAACCACACGGAGGCCTTGGTCAAGATTTTGCGATATCAGGTTTCTTTGTTTGTTTGTTTGTGTGTTGTGTTTTGTTTTTTTCTCTTAAGTTGCAGAGACAGAGAGACAGAGAGCGACAGAGAGAGAAAGAGACAGACAGACAGAGACCAAGAGACAGACAGATCGAGAGAGACAGAGAGAAAGACAGACAGACAGAGAGACAGACACAGACAGACACAGACAGAGAGAGACAGACAGAGAGATACAGAGACAGAGAGACAGACAGACCGAGAGAGACAGAAAGAAAGAAAGACAGACAGACAGACAGACAGAGAGAGACCGAGAGACAGGCAGACCGAGATAGAGAGAGACAGAGAGACAGAGTGACAGACAGAGACAGAGATCGGAAAAATAAACATTAAGTTTCAGTTTCACCAATACTTTTACAATTTAGTGTGTGTTGGAGAAAGAGAGTCGAAAAAAAAAAGAAAAAAAAAGAAAAAGAAAAACAAAGAGAGAGACAGAGAGTGGGGGACAGAGACAGACAGACAACACACACACACACACAACACACACACACACACACAACACACACGACACAACACAACGACACACACACACACACACACACACACACACACAACACACACACCACACACAACACACACACACACACACACACACACACAACACACACACACACACACACAGACACACACACACACACACACACACACACACACACAACACACACACATACACACACACACACAGACAGAGACACACACACACACACACACACACACACACACATACACACACACACACACGCAAGAGCGCTCGCAAGGAAAACCGACTTAAATTTCACCAGACGCTTCCACCTTATTGACTCAAACCCTTAAAGCCAGTTTTCTCAGCACATAGAACTTAAGTCACAGGGAAAAGTCCTCCTCTTTTTCCTTGGTGACCATACACACAATATAGGCTGCAGTTATGCTGATCATGTGTGTTTGTCTGTGTGTACGTGTGCGTGCGTATGTGTGTGTGTGTGTGTGCCCTTAATCCTTGGTGAGTGTGTTTGTGTTTGTGTATGTGTGTGTGCGTATGTGTGTGTGCATTTTTCCTTGGTGAGTGTGTTTGTCTGTGTGTGTACGTGTGCGTGCGTATAGTGTGTGTTTGTGCCTTTTTCCTTGGTGACTATGCAAAATGTAGACTACAGTTAAGCCGAGTATGTGTGTTTGTCTGTGTGTGCTGTGCGTATGTGTGTGGCTTTTTTCTTGGTGAGTGTGTTTGTCTGTGTGTGTGCGTATGTGTGTGTCTGTGTCTGTGTATGTCTGTGTGAGTCTGTGTTTGTCTGTATATACATACATATATATATATATATATATATATATATATATATATATTATATATATGTGTGTGTGTGTGTGTGTGTGTGTGTGTGTGTGTGTGTGTGTGTGTGTGTGTGTGTGTGTCTGTGTGTGTAGGAATTACGAATGCATAATTATGTCTGCGTGCGCGTGCTTGTGTGTGTGTACCCCGTGTACTTGCGTAAGTCGACCGCGTCAATTATATATCTCCCCCCCCCCCCCCATTGTTTTTATTGCATAATCATTCGGGAAAAATAAAAACCACTTATATAATTCGTTTTTCAACTAGTTTAAACTCAAATCAATACAAATAACAAACAAACAAAAAACGAAACAAAAACAAATAAAATAAAATAAAATGACAAGAAATAAAATAAAATAAAATAAAATGAAATAAAATCAAAATAAAATAAAATAAAATAAAATAAAATAGAATTAAATTACACGAATGCTTTAATGTAATTCAACTGTCTGGGTGGGCAGAACTAAACTTTGAATTTTGTTTATAATGTTCTTATATTAAGGGAAACAGAGAAAGAAAGACACAGACACAGACAGAGACAAACATACAGAGAGACAGACTGACAGAAACGCACAGACGTCTATGGAAAAAGGACAGATACACAGACAGACACAGACACAAACACAAACAGAGAGACAGAAATACACAGACGTCTATGTAAATTTTCGTGCTCATTAATATTCATACTGAAGATACCAACAGAGCAGAGGAATGGGAAGTATAGAGCAAGCTTCTTGTTTTTGCTGGACTACGTTTTCAAACTTATTCCAGAGACAGACTTATTCTTATTGTTACTTAAAAACCCAGCCGACTGCGTAGAGCCATATCAGGGCTATAACTATTTCAATATACACACAGTACTTCAACAACAACAACAAACAACAACAAAAGGGATCTGAAAATTAAGTACATATATCAATGCATTCGCGCACATAATCTACGAAGATGTCCCCCGGCGTTGACCACTTTGTCCAATTTATCGCACAGGGGAATGAAAAAACATACCTGAAGACAAATCTAAACATAACTAAGGACACTAAAACATACAAAACGGGCCTAAATTACCTAAAATTGCTTCCGCACATTCCACTTCCCTGGAGCCAAAAATGCACTTGATGTATCCAATTATCAATCCTAAGTATGTGAAATTTTATTGAATACATACAGGTGAATGGACCAGCAAGGCAGAAATTGATAGGAAAAAATGACAGAAAGTAAAGGAACAAGGCAGAAACAAAGAGAGTGTGACAGAAAAGAGGACATTTCTGGCACAGAATTTCCAGAAGGAGAGGATACTATTTATACTGAAAGAGACACTGGCATTCCTTCGGGGGTAGAGATAGACTGACACAGACACACAAGCATACACACACATATCGTT
>JAPXFY010000013.1:82740145-82750145 GCA_030674185.1 Monoplex corrugatus | reverse complement strand
TCCAGTCAGTCGATCCTATGCTTATGTTTTCCTATATTTGTTTTATTTATGTGGGGATTTATGTGTATCCACGTGTATGCATATCATATAGGCCTATATATAATTGTATGTATGTATGCAGATATATGTAGTATGTATGTACATATGTATATGTATATATTGATATAAAAATTATATGTTAATATGTACGTATGTGTGCAGATATATGTATGTATGTTATATGTATATGTATATTATATTGACACAAAAATTGTGTGTGTATGTATGTATGAATTTGTATGTAAATGCATGCATTATCTAATAGTCAGATAATTTACATTCCAAAAACTGCTCTTAGCTAGTGCATCATAGTTTTCATAATTTTAGCCCTGGACCCTTTCAGGATAAAACAATACTAATATGGCATGACCACTTTTCAAATTGCAGAATTCATCTCACTTACCCTCTGACATCATATTGCCTCCCTCTCCCATTTCTTATCATTACTCACAAACACAAATTATGATTTCATGTTAGTCTTCTTCTCTCACTGGACGAAGCGTCAGTGAAGTTTGTCTTTTTCTCCTAATTTTTGTATTTGCTATTTGTTTGTTTGTTTGCTTGTTTGTTTGTTTGTTGTTGTTGTTGTTTGTTTGTTTGTTTGTTTGTAATCTTACATTCACGCGTGACAAAGGCCAGATAGCCGAAAATTTGCGCCTGTCTTGTCTTGTTGTATTAAATCGAGTTCTGATTCTATTTTCGTGTTTTTTTCTGGTTTCCAACTGGGAAACAATTTGAAGAAAAAGTCAGTCTATTTGGGACATATACTCAAAGAATAAGTCAGTAGAGACGCTTCCGAGCAGAGCGGCTTCTATACGGACTTAGAATTCTGGCACGTCATAGACTACGATTTCAGGTGGAAAGTTTGTTAAAAGTCTGTCTGTCCGTCACCCTGTGATACAAGACTTCTGTTCTCTTCCCTGCTTGAAATCCGCGTGCCTTGTTTAAAGAACACCGTCTACTTTGAATTGTTCTTAACGATTTTTATGAAATAGTTACGGGTTTGTAATCCGACTACAACAATGTGGTTTATCCAACTTTTGTGGTCAATTATTTGACGTAGATGTGTTAAGAGGTTCTGTCAGTGGTTGAGACCCAACGAGACAAGAAACCACATGACAGAAAATGTCTACTACGTGGAATTAACTAGCATGACGCATCAATTCACACTGACACAACGCTAAACGTCCAACGACCTTTACAATACCCATTTGCAAACACGTGAGGAAAGAGAAGAAAAACAAAGACTTAAATCAATCAACTTGTCCTTCGGGTATACTTCAATACAAAGTTCACTTGCCTCTGCGTAGAACAACTTTGTGTGTTTTGTGTGCGTATGTGTGTGTGTGTGTTGTGTGTGTGTGTGTATGTGTGTGTGTGTGTGTATCTGTCTGTCTGTCTGTATGTATGTATGAACCGATGCTTGAAGATTCAGAAGGAAGAATCAAGAGATCGCATGTCAAGCGAAGTTGAGAAACAGTCAAACGTAAACAATCAATTAATTACAGGAAGAAAAAAAAAAGCGAAAATGAAAATCAACACTTACTGCTGAGGGGCTGGGCCTCCACGGCCATCTCGTCGGCTTTGGAAGGCGAAATTTTGCCTGGTTCCGATAGATACCTCATAAAAGCGGAGTGGTGAACACAGACACACAAAATGAGCACACAACCTCTCGGGTTGGTTAGTAATTTTTTTCCCCTAAAAACAAAGTTGAAGACTTAAGCGAGTGATCGAGGAGGGCACAAAAAGTTCACAACAACAGATATTCTGTCAGGATCAACCCCCAAGTCAGCTTACGATCAAGCCTCAAGGAAGGGTTTGGCAACTTTTGTACAACAACACAGCTGTATGAACAAGTACACGGGAACACACGCGATATCCGTGCTTCTGTCAGCCGCTGTGCTCTTTCGTGTACTGTCAAACAACTCTCCGCCAGCTCCCGCAAGCACGCCGACACAAAACACTGGCCACAAATTGCCCTTTCCCTTATCCCGCAACTCCCATTGGCTGGCCTAGCGCGGAGCTCGGCACGTGTGCCAATCAATATTCCCAAGGGGGCGGAGCCAGTGTAGCTTGACTGCAAATTCGCTTAGCTACAAGGCGGGAAGGGCGGGGTTAGGGTGGAGGTTGGTCGCTGATTGGCTGGGAGGGGTGTGCGCTTAGCTGTCAGCGCGGCACCTCAACCCCCATCGCGTGCGCAGGACCAGCCCCTGAATGAAAACAACAACACGTTGGTGGCGTGAGGTGACTGGGCGACGGCAGCGTGTCACAGAAATTGGATCTCCTCTCTTCCTCTGCTCTCCACCGACACTTCCACTCCTGCTCTTTCCTCCTTTTGTTGTCGTTGTCGTTGTTGTTGCTGTTGTTGTTTTGTTGTTGTTGTTGTTGGCGTGATGCTGACAAACACTGATGTCATACCGTGTGCCGCTAGTTGCTACTGGTTACCACAACAACGGGGGAATCTCTCGACACGCACCTGCTTGTTCGTCACCAGTCGTTATCGGGTGGACCGTATTGTTTTAACCGATCAAAAAAAATATACTGCAGTACCTAATCAGTTTTGTTTGATTTGACAAGCTCTCCTTGCGTGGATCTGGTTTAATTAAAATAGGCCACATTCGTCATTTTCTTTACCTCATCAGAAACTGCGATAACCGGTCATCATTGTATTGTGTTTCTTATCTGTCAAAATGGATGTACCATGTGAAATACGGGCTGTTCTCCCCTGGAAGAGGTTTTCGCCAAAGTGCAGCGCCACTCGTTTTTTTTTGTTTTTATTGTTCTAGAGTCTATATGCGTGCATAATTTCTGTTTATCAGGCATTCATTTTTTTTTTAATCTGTATACGTGTGTTTCCTTTATTATTTATGAAAGTGGATATTTTGCTATAGAATTTTCCCAGTGACAAGTCCTTTGTTGCCGTGGGATATTTAACGTACGCTGAGTGTGTACAGCGCTGTTTCTTGTTTCATTCGAAAATATAACAAAATATTAAAGGCCTAATAGTCAGCTTGAATTTATTCGAAGATAACAAAAATATTATAGGCTGAATTTCCAAGTGACGATTATTCGAAACACTGACTGAACTAGAACTGGTTTTCACAGGGTGATGTGTGGGTTATCGTGCCTTGGTTTTTCCCACTTGCAGGCAGTCGGCAAACCCGAATTGTAGGCCGGAAGGTTTTTGTAAATCGATTCCAGTTTTATAGCTCAGCATCACAAAATGCTCTTTGGGAACTAAACGCACGATGAAAAAAAATTTGCAACCGATTGTGTCTGTGTCTTGCCAAATAGCGAATGAAGTGAAAAACGACGTTTTGACACACCCAGGTCATGATCGTCTGCCACAAACACGACAAAACCCACAACAAAACAAAGCAAAAAGTGACAAAATAAACGTATAATAATAATAACAGTAATAATTACAATATTTATATAGCGCAAAATCTTGATAAAATCAAATCTAAGCGCTGAAACAGACACACACACACGCACGCACGCACACACACGCACCCCACACACACACACACACACACACACACACACACACACACACACACACACCACACACACACACACACACGCACACGGCTATAAATGGGGAGAAAGAATAAAAGCAATGGAAAATTATAGAGAGCATACACAAGAGAGAGAGAGAAGGAAAAAAAAAGCGGAGTGGGGGGGGGGGGGCAGTTGTCTCAGATTTTCAGTTTCAGTTTCAATTTCTCATGTTGACATGTATCTCCGCTCTCGGAATGAATTCCAGATGCACTAACGTCGCAGTTGCCAGGTTGTTGTGGATAAATAGATCTGGTCTAGGTCAAATTAACGAAGGAGAACATCTTTGAATCATTTCCAACATGAAATCATTACGTATGTATCATACGTTGAAGTCATAATGTTTGTATTAGATCTTTATGGTGAAGTCATTATGTAGGCCTATGTATCATACCTTGAAGCAGTCTTGTGTAACGCAGAAAACAGTCAGATTGTTATCATCATTATTCTCAAGTGTTCCAATGTTTCTTGGATAGGTATAATTATGCACATTGTGTTCGCACACACTGTGTATGTTGCTGCGTAATCTGCATATCACGTGGCCAGTAAACGTGCATGCCGGGTGTTTTCATGTTTCCATAAATCACCGGGCATGTTTCCATAGTCCACCGGACATGTTTCCATAGTCCACCGGACATGTTTCCATAGTCCACCGGGCATGTTTCCGTAGTCCATCGGGCATGTTTCCATAGGTCACCGGACATGTTTCTATAGGTCACCGGACATGTTTCTATAGTCACCGGACATGTTTCCATAGGTCACCGGACATGTTTCCATAGGTCACCGGATATGTTTCCATAGGTCACCGGACATGTTTCCATAGTCACCGGACATGTTTCCATAGGTCACCGGGCATGTTTCCATAGGTCACCGGGCATGTTTCCATAGGTCACCGGACATGTTTCCATAGGTCACCGGGCATGTTTCCATAGGTCACCGGGCATGTTTCCATAGGTCACCGGGCATGTTCCATTGACCACGGACACTGTCACTGACACGATCAAGGGGATCTTTAACGTTCATACATGACATTCTGCATGTGTATACACACGACGAAGGTTTAGGCAGTGACAGGTCTGTACACAATGCTGACCTGGTAGATAAGAAGAATCTTCACCGTTTAGCACACCAGGCGGGACTAGGCTACCCCCTGCAGGATTGAACCCCGGAACTTCCTCACTGGTACTCTGACGTCTTACCACTTGGCTACCGCCGACCGTCGTTGTGATGAGATAATTGAGAATTTTAATTGACATCTACTACCGCCGTCCGTCGTGTGATGAGATAATTGGGAATTTACAAATTGACATCTACTTGTTTTTCATTCGCTGAGTGGCTTAAAAGTGAAAGTTTAAGCAACTTATTAATTTAATTCGCTCGCTTGTGACAGGTTAAACTAAACTACTTCATAAATTATCAATAAGATGAAAGTTTGAATAGTTTTGAGTTCGGTCAATTCATCCAACAGCCATTGATTGTCAGATATAAATTAATCTTGTAGAAACTAATTTGAATTTCTGTATATATATCAACGGTTTACACTAGTTTCTGATTCTCAAACTGTGAAAATACAATATCGGAAGCTGGTGGATAGGTTGAGGGAGTCAAATGGTTAAGTTTTTGCAAGCTGGTGGATAGGATGCAGGAGTCAAAGGGTTAACTAGCACCCGATAACAGAAGACTGTGTCATACTCATAGTAAAGGACTCGCTGAGTTCACTGATTACAAGCTGCTATTGACAAACTGTATAATTTGCACTGCAGTGTAGGCGAAGTGCAGTAAAAACAAGCAAACAAACAAACAAACTACAATGCCAACAACCTGCAACCACGCCAAAGACATTATGAACAGAACTTTTTTTATATCGTCATTGAACCACGCTCATACTGATGGGAAAAGAGAAACTTCAGATTTCAAATGGGTTACTGTGCTTTTCCCATTGGCCCATATACAAACCAAACATATCATATGAATGAACACACTCACAACACATCAGATGATAGACATAACAAACATGAGAGAGAGAGAGAGAGAGAGAGAGAGAGAGAGAGAGAGAGAGAGAGAGAGAGAGAGAGAGAGAATTATGGAGAGAGAGAGAGAATCAGAATCAGATATTTTTTCAGTAAGGCCATAGTCCCATTTGAAGGGGTATGAACACATTATAAATATTATACAAACACAATATATAATACATAGTCGTTCTCGGATACTGCATACTTCAGACATTTTGAAATGAATACAAGACCCACACTCAAAGACAGACAGACAGACAGACAGAGACACAGAGAGCGAGCGAGCGAGCGAGAGACATAAAGACAGACAGACAGACAGACAAAAAGACAGACACACAGACACAGACACACAGACAAACAGAGACAGCGAGACAGACAGGCAGGCAGGCAGACAGACAGAGACAGACAGGCAGGCAGACAGACTGACAGTCAGTCAGTCAGGCAAACAGATTAGATCAGATTTAACAACGGATTTTCATTTATTAGATTAACTGACTTTTTTTTATGCAAGCGTTGTTTTCTAAAAGTAAAAACCGTCGGTGTTCTTTGTCTCTGTCTGTGTGTTCTCCAACCAGCGCTTTGTGATCATTCCTATCAAGACAGGAGAAGTCGACGACTAAAGAAAAAAGAGAGAATGAAAAAGTCTACAGTAGTGTAAAGAGTAGGCCGTGTATTGACCAACCGACTGACTTCACTTCAAATTCAACTTAACCCTGTTGAACGCGATTTAGTACATCACGTATTAACTCTTTGATTCCCGCACCCTATCCACCAACAGCAAAAACTTAACCCTTTGATTCCCTCAACCTATCCACCAGCTTCCTGCAGGAAGCTGGTGGATAGGTTGAGGGAATCAAAAGGTTAAGTTTTTGCTTTGCTAGCATGAACCAAAAAAACACAAAAATAGAATCAGAACGCGTATTTAATACAACAAGACAAGACAGGCGCATATTTTCGGCCAACTGGCCTTTGTCAAGCGTAAGATTACAAACAAACAAACACCAGATACAAAAAACATGTGAAAAAGACTGAAACTTCTCTGTTGCTTCGTCAGTTGGAGAAAGGCACTAAATGAAATTGCAATGTGTCTGGAGTTATGGTAAAAAGTGGGGAGAGGGAAGGCAAATACGATGTCAAAAGGGAAGTGAGATGAATTCTGACAATTTGAGAAGTGGTCATGCCATATTAGAATAAGCAACAGGGAAGTTTCACTTCTTTTTCACATAAATTTTGTATGTGTTGTTGTTTGTTTGTTTGTTTGTGATCCTACGCTTGACAAAGGCCAGTTGGCCGAAAATTTGCGCCCTGTCTTGTCAACCATGCTAACAAAGCAAAACCTTAACTCTTTGACTTCCCTCACCCTATCCACCAGAACGTGAGACAAGGCAGAACCCTGACTCTGAAGGCTGATGTTACGAATGATCTTGACCTCCTCGCGTTTCCCCAGCAATTGTCATGAACATGAACAGCATCCAGTTTTCACAATTGATTGGTTCGCTCTAATTTGCTGAGCGTTAAATATATATTGTATTAAATACGCGTTCTGATTCTATTTTCGTGTTTTTCTGGTTCCTGTTTGCTTGAAGCGGGCAGTCACACTTGTTTTGGATTTTGCTAGCATGGTTGGCAATGCAGGATGCTGGTGGACAGGGTGGGGAGTCAAAGGGTTATGTGTGTGTGTATTGTTGTGTGTGTTTGTGTGTTGTGTGTGTGTGTGTGTGTTGTGTGTGTGTGTGTGTGTGTGTGTGTGTGTGTGTGTGTGTGTGTGTGTGTGTGTGTGTGTGTGGTGTGGTGTGTGTGTGTGTGTAGCGATAATGAAAACAAAAAGAAATTATTTAACAACAATAATAATAACAAAGCAGCAGCAGCTACAGCAACAACAACACAACAACAACAAACAATCGATAACAGCAATACCCTAAAGCTAATATCGATAATAATAATTTCAATTCGTCGAATGACATGGTTTGCTTCAGCTACGTCTCAGCGCTTGAGTGTGTTTACAGAAATAAGACCGATAACCAATACGCGGGCTAGCTGTGTGTGTGTGTGTGTGTGTGTGTTAGTGTGGTGCTTTGATTTAATGTCTATTCACTAAAGTGATTTTAGACAAAAAAAAACAAAAAAAAAACAAAAAAAAAAGGGGGGGGGGGGGGGAGTGATAGAGGAGTGTGAAGAAGATATTTGAAAATTGTCAATTTTGAATTTGAGAAAAGATGATCCAGAAAACAACTGTTTTGAAGAGGGGAAGGTAAAACTAACAAATAATGTTACCATAATTATCGATTTAAACAAACAAACTGACAAACAAAATTAGTAAATATCCGGAAGAAATGAATAAAAAGTAAAACTAATAATTGACTAACCACAACAATGAACAAGTCAAATAACATTTTAAAGGTAATTCGCTATAGGACTTTTTGACAGGCTAACAAAAAATTCATACAGTAATAGTGTGTGTGGTGTGTGTGTGTGTGTTGTGTGGGTGTGTGTGTTGTGTGGGTGTGTTGTGTGTGTGTGGGTGTGTTGTTTGTGGGTGTGTGTTGTGTGTTGTGTTTGTGGTGTGTGTGTGTGTGTGTGTGTTGTGTGTGTGTGTGTGTGTGTGTTGTGTGTGTGTGTGTGTGTGTGTTTTGTTTTTGTTGTTGTTGTTGTTTGTTTTGTGTGTGTTTTTTTTTTAAGAGCCATGGACTCAAGATCTGATGTCTGGAGTTCAAATCCAGCCCGAAGCATCAAAAACTGTCCTGTTGGCCGCCAATTTTAACCCCTTGACTACCGCACCCTGTCCACCAGCATCCTGTATTGTCAACCATGCTAACAAAGCAAAACCTTAACCGTTTGACTCCCTCACCCTATCCACCAGAACGTGTGATGTATTGCACTGAAGGGGTTAAAGAGTCAGTGTAAACATTGTTGACATTTAAAATGTCACTGTTCAGCATCGATAGATAGGCTTATCTAGATCATCATCATCATCATCAGGTGCCCTGCCGCATGGCGTTGGCGATCATGGACTCCATCTGTCTCTATCTCTCGTTGCCCCTAGCATCTCCCCCACCCTCCTCGTCCCCAGCCACTCTGCAAGTCCGTCCAGCATTTTCTCCCTGGGTCTACCCGGTGCTCTCTTTCCCTCCAACTTTCCTGTTGTGACCAGGTGCTCCAAATCCCCCTTCCTCATAAAATGGCCTATAAATGTTGCCTGTCTTTTCCTAATCTTCCTTATCTTCCTTAACTAGATAAGCTGATAAAGTAATCAAAACAATACAAAATAACATAGATATATAAATGAATTAATCGTTGTTAAATAAAAGTGTAAAACTTTTTTGTTATTGTTTCGTGTTTTTGTTTGTTTGTTTGTTTGTTTGTTTGCTTGTTTGTTGTTGGTTGTTGGTTGGTTGGTGGTTGGTTGGTTGGGTGGTTGGTTGGTGGTGGTTGGTTGGATGGTGGTTGGTTGGTTGGTGGTTGGTGGTGGTGGTTGTTGTTGGTTGGTTGGTGTTGGTTGGTTGGTGGTTGGGTGGTTGGTTGGTTGGGTGGTTGGTTGGTTGTTGGGTGGTGGTGGGTGGTTGGTTGGTTGGTTGGGTGGGTGGGTGGTGGTTGGTTGGTTGGTTGGTTGGGTGGTGGTTGGGTGGTTGGTTGGTTGGTTGGTTGGGTGGTTGGTTGGTTGAATGACTGGTTGGTTGGTTGGTTGATTGGTTGGTTGGTTGGTTGGTTGGTCGGTCGGTCGGTCGGTCGGTCGGTCGGTCGGTCGGTCGGTTCGGTTGGTTGGTTGGGTGGTTGGGTGGGTGGTTGGGTGGTTGGGTGGTTGGTTGTTTGGGTTTGGTTGTTTGGGTGGTTGGGTGGTTGGTTGGTTGGATGGTTGGTGTGGGTGGTTGGGTGGGTGGGTGGTTGAATGGTTGGGTGGTTGGGTGGTTGGGTGGGTGGGTGGGTGGGTGGTTGGTTGGTTGGGTGGGTGGGTGGGTGGTTGATTGGGTGGGTGGTTGGTTGGTTGGTTGGATGGGTGGTTGGTTGGTTGGATGGGTGGGTGTGTGGGTGGGTTGGTTGGGTGGGTGGGTGGTTGAATGGTTGGTTGGTTGGGTGGTTGGGTGGTTGGTTGGTTGGTTGGGTGGTTGGTTGGTTGGTTGGGTGGCTGGTTGGTTGGTTGGTTGGTTGGGTGGTTGGTTGTTTGGTTGGTTGGTTGGTTGGGTGGGTGGGTGGTTGGTTGATTGATTGATTGATTGATTGATTGATCGACTGATTGGTTGATTCATTGATTGACTGATAGATAGATTGACTGACTGACTGACTGATTGATTGATTGATAGATAGATAGATAGATAGATAGATAGATAATAGATAGATAGATAGATATATAGATTGATTGATTGATTAATTGATTGATTGATTGATTGATTGAT
>JAPXFY010000013.1:82727645-82730145 GCA_030674185.1 Monoplex corrugatus | reverse complement strand
GGGCTGGGTAAACAAGAGATATAAATCACTACAGGTGTACATACCCTTGATGAGCGAAGAAAACCACTGAAAAATGATTGTTTACCAAACAAACAAGCGAAAATTGTAAGCAAACATTGTCCTGTAAACACTGATATACACATTAAGAATCTGATGCGGTGCTCATCTGCACCTAACTTATCTTACTCACACAATTGTGTGTGTGTGTGTGTGTGTGTGTGTGGGGGTGTGTGTGTGTGTGTGTGCGTGTGGTGTGTGTGTGTGGTGTGTGTGTGTTTTGTTGGTGTGGCGTGTGGGTGTGTGTGTGTGTGTGTGTTGGTGTTGTGTTGGTGTGTGTGTGTTTGTGTGTGTGTGTGTGTGTGTTTGTGTGTGTGTCGCGTGGTGTGGTGGCGTGTGCGTGTGGTGTGTGTGTGTGGGTGTCGTATCGTATCGTATCATATCGTATCGTATCGTATCGTATTGTATAACGTTGACTTTTAGAGACCAGTATATGAATGGAGCTGAATTCCTCGTGTAGGAAAGCGCAGTGATTTTTCTGTGGCACCATTATCACGGCACAGTGCTGGACGAACAATAGATGATTATTGTGACATATTATGCTGGAACTGCGAAAAGATGTTTGTCGTCATCTGTCTTTCATTTACAGTTTCACGTCTTCTGATATCGTGTCTTCACCCACAACCATAGACATGGACAGAAAGACTGATGTCGACTCCCTTTCGTCGTCGGCCTCTTTACATCTCGGGAGATGATAGTCTGCACCAGGAGGCGTTGTGGTCATGACGTGCACTTTCTGCTGTGGCTGTGCAGGCCCATTCTTGAGTGGCAATCTCTGTCACATCTGCCACATACGAACTATAATAATAATAATAATTACAATATTTATATAGCGCAAAATCTTGATAAAATCAAATCTAAGCGCTGAGTCGCTATTGTCTGGTTTCTGGAACATTGCTTGCGAAGAGCCCTTTTCTCATATGCGCTTTCTGCTCTCCTCCTCTCCGCATTCACAACGCCTTGCTGAACGGCTGTCCTCCACGCTGCCCTGTCTTCCGCCAGAGTCTCCCAAGAGCCTGGGTCGATCCCTGAGCTTCTAAGGTCCCTTTTGCATGCGTCTACAAAGCGTAGCTGTGGGCGTCCTGAAGTTCGCTTCCGGTTTGCCAGTTCGCCGTAGAGAACGTCTTTTGGTATGCGTCCATCCTCCATTTGACGCACATGGCCAAGCCAGCGTAATCGGCGTTGGCTTAGAAGGGCAAAGATGGTCCGTAGGCCCCGCACGACGGAGGACGTCTGTGTTGGTCACCTTGTCTTGCCATCGGATGCCGAGGATGCGTCGCAAGCAGCGGAGATGGAAAATGTTGAGCCTCTTTTCTTGGCTGGCGTATGGTCCAGGCTTCACTTGAGTAGAGAAGTGTGCTCAACACACATGCCGACTCCCTAAAGATCTGGTATCTGGAGTCCATCCCCTGCCCGCAGAATCTAACACTGGCCTGTTCCCTGCCCATCTTAAATTCTTCAGTCATTCTAGTGGAATCAGGTTGGCGTTTTGTAGATCCTATCCCGCCTCCCCCACCCCGGATCCATTTCAAGATGTTGCCAACGTATAGGGTTTTGCGTAGGCTTAAGGCGTCTGCCAGATTACGCCTGACCAAGGCCTTGTAGCGAGTCAGAAGAACGAGAACAGTAGTCGGACAGTGCATCCTCTCACCCTCCATACATCATAGAAGAAGAAAAAGAAAAGGAATTCCTTGAAGGAGATGGAAAAGAGGAAGAAGGAGAAGAAGAGGAAGAAAGAGGACGTGGAGGAGGAGAAAGAGGAGGAGGAGGTGGAGCAGGAGAGAGAAAGAGGAGGAGGAGAGAGGGAGAAGAAGAACAAGAAGAAGAACAAGAAGAAGAAGAAAAGAAGAAGAACAGAAGAAGAAGAAGAAGAAGAAGAAGAAGAACAAGACCAGAAGAAGAAGAAGAAGAAGAAGAAGAAGAAGAAAGAAGAAGAAGAAGAAGAAGAAGAAGAAGAAGAAGAAGAAGAAGAAGAAAAGAAGAAAAAGAAAAGAAAACAAGAAGAACAAGAAGAAACAAGAAGAACAAGAAGAACAAGAAGAAAAGAAGAAGGAAGAAGCGAAAGAGAAGAAGAAGGAGAAGAGAAAGAAGAAGAAGAAGAAGAGAAGAGAAAGAAGAAGAAGAAGGAGAAGAGAAAGAAGAAGAAGAAGAAGAAGAAGAAAAGAACAAGAACAAGAAGAAAAGAAGAAGAAGAAAGAGAGAAGAAGAAGAAGAAGAAGAAGAAGAAGAGAAGAAGAAGAAGAAGAAGAAGAAGAAGAAAGAGAAGAAGAAGAAGAAGAAGAAGAAGAAGAAGAAGAAGAAGAAGAAGAAGAAGAAGAAGAAGAAGAAGAAGAAGAAGAAGAAGAAGAAGAAGAGAAGAAGAAAGAAGAAGAAGAAGAAGAAGAAGAAGAAGAAGAAGAAGAAGAAGAAGAAGAAGAAGAAGAAGAAGAAGAAAGAAGAAGAA
>JAPXFY010000013.1:82702645-82715145 GCA_030674185.1 Monoplex corrugatus | reverse complement strand
AAGCGTAGGGGCTCGGATGCGGTTGATGAAGGCGAACTCTCTGCGCACGAGCCTTTGTTGAGCCGACGAGGTTGATCACGAGGTCAGCCGAGCGTGAAAAGGTCGCGAAGGATTTCTTTTTTATTTTCTCCTTTTTATTTTCTTTTCTTTTTCCCCCTTCCAGCGGTGATGGACGAATGGCCCCGACATTTATCATTACAATTCTGTGGCGCTGACAACACAAGTTGCATAGAGCGGAGCTGCTAGGTCGTGTCCCAGGGCTGAGGCCTCTGTCGCGGATAATTGAGCGATTAAGTCCGCAGCGTTTCGCCTTGTCTGTTTTGCTTTTTGAGTCCTGTCCGCGGGTCTTAGCTCGCTAGTCTCTGTCGGCGCAGTGGGTTTGATTTCCCAGCGGCCGAAGATGGATTCTTTCATTAAAAGGAAACAAGGGGAGAGAAATGTCCCCATCATTGTCCTCGCTTCTCTCCCTTCCGTGTCGCACCCTAGCGGGTCTTAATCATGTTGGGCAGACTCCTGCACTGTCTATCGTCTGTGATTTTTAGAGGACAAATCAGCTACGGTAACAAGATGGTCAAGTCATACTGACAGCTTCCTTTTCTTGCGCCATTAAGCACGAGTGTGATTACCGTCTGGAAATGAGTCATTGCTCTCTGATGGTTTAAACCTTTGCTTAATCATTTCTTTCTTTTTTTTTTTTAACTCTTTGACTCCCGTGTTCTGCCTTCCAGCATCCAGTATTGGCAACCACGTTAGCCTGGCACAAAATTAACCCTTTGATTCCCTCACCTATCCACCAACCTCCTGCGGGAAGCTGGTGGATAGGGATGTTCTGTTTTGTAGGTTTAAAGTCCTGCCACTCTGAGAGTTGAGGACTAGCTGTAAGTATGCTTGCTCAAAGAAGCCTTAAAATGTTTTTGGTTGCATTGTCAGATATTAATGCTATACTCGGATTCTCGGATAGGGAGAGAGAGTCAAAGTGTTAAATTTTTGCAGTGGGTGGATAGGGTGTGGGAGTTAAAGAGTTAATACGGTTCGTGGATTTTTTTTTTTTTTTACTTCTGAGTTCATCAGTGTCGTCATGCCTAATTGAATGATGTGGCGAGCACGTGCGAGCACGCGCACGTACATGCGCGCAAACACACGCGCGCGCACATACACACTTTTGTTAAGCTTCCCTTTTAAAGAGATATTGACTCTTTAATTAAGACCAGAGAATGTGTGTGTGTTTGTGTGAGTGTGTGTGTGTGTGTGTGTGTGTGTGTGTTTTTGTTTGTGTGTGTGTGTGTGTGTGTGTGGTGTATGTGTGTGTGTGTGCGTGTGTTTGTGTGTTGTGTGGTTGGTGTATGTTATGTGTGTGTGTTTTGTGTTTGTGTATGTTTGCGTGTGTGTTGTGTATGGGTGCGTGGTGTACTGTTGTGTTTGTGTAGTGTGTGGTGTGTGTGTTGTGTGTGTGTGTATGTGTGTGTGTGTGTGTGTAGTGTGTGGTGTGGGTGGTGGTGTGTGGTGGGTGTGTGTGTGTTTGTGTGTGTGTGTGTGTGTGGTGTGTGTGGTCCAAAATCCAAAACGTAAAGCGAAACTGTAGGACTTAAGTCCTTTAATGGATATGAAACAGCCTAGCCGTGCGTAGAGCCTACAGGCTGTGAATGGCTTCCAAAACATTCACACACTTAACACGAGAAAGAATAGAAAAGATTAGTTCATCATCATCATGCATCCACATCATCTAGGATGCCTTGCTGCATGGGCATTGTCGAAACAGGGATTTACCATCCAAACTTTAAACATAACTGGCCAAGCATTCACCAACTGATCCTCATACCACCACTTGCGTCCTCCCTCATTCACTCCCTAGGGCCAATACACTTAGTCATTCTTTTCAGTTCCCGAGTGATCGAGGTTGCACCAAACCCCTCTTCCTGAAGAAAAGTCTTAAATGGTTTTGCTTTCTACCAATCTTGATATGATGATCTACTGGTTTGGCTTTATTGAAAACGTCTCATATCTGTTCAATAAGCTAGTCACCATGAAGACACTCAACAACAGTTCTTAGTGAGAAAAGCGAGATCTGGCTGCTGTCAATCCTGATATGGACTTTACTTGGCTGACTGGACCAGCACGCGAAATTGCCGTACAAACAGAATATTGGTTACAGAATATAAATTCAAGGACTCATTTCCGAGCTGTTATGTTGGTTAATAAACGGAATAACTGAACCATCTTTGGATATGTACAAATTGGTATACACAAGTGTGGCACGCTAACTACGCGCACATATCGAGGTGTAAATCGTGATGTAAGTATGATTATGTGGTGTGTGTGTGTTGTTATTGTGTTTAGTGTGTTGTAGTGTGTGATTGTGTGTGTGATGTGTGTGTGTGTGTGTGTGTGTGTGTGTGTGTGTGTGTGTGTGTGTGTGTGTGTGTCGTTGTTCGTGTTCTTGATTTAAGTCTTTTCATATAAGTGATATAGACGGGATGTGTGTGTGTGGTGTGTGTGTGTGTGTGTGTGTGTGTGTGTGTGTGTGTGTGGTGTGTGTGTGTGTGTGTGTGTGTGTGTGTTGTGTGTGTGTGGTGTGGTGTGTGTGTGTGTGTGTGTGTGTGTGTGTGTGTGTGTGTGTGTGTGTGTGTGTGTGTGTGTATCTACATACTAAACTATTTGTATCACCACAGCCACACATACATCACAACTCAACCTCACAAAGTCATCAAAACTCTAATAAATTAAATATTTATAATATATGTCAAATGTTCAATAGAAATACATTAATATTACAGGGGGGTGCAAAAAGGGTATACAGTATAGTATCACATCATTATTATAATGCTTAATTCCGCTCTCGATTAGAGGAGTGTGTGAATACCGACGGCAAGCAGTTTGAGTATCTGAGGGATTAAGGCTGTGCTTGTTATTACATGTATATGCAATATTCATTTGTTTGTATAATAAATACAATGAGTATTGTACGTGTTTTCTTTTTTCATAACTGTATACCTACTTTTGCATCCCCCTGTATATGTATATACATATGTGTGTGTGTGTGTGTGTGTGTGTGTGTGTGTGTGTGTGTGTGTGTGTGTGGTGTGTGTGTGTGTGTGTGTGTATGTATGTATCTATGTCTGTGTGTCTGTGTATCTGTGTGTTTGTATGTCTGTGTGTCTTCAGACCTAATCACTGAAGTAAACCATCCATACTTTCAAATCCTCCTGCCCTCACAAAATCGAGGGTCAAATTTGTTAACAGAAATAAACCATCTTGTACACGTTTCTACATATAAATATCACACAATGCAGAATACATGTATATTACACAGAGCAAAGTGAAAAAAAAAAATTCAGACCTATCTTCGTAGCAAGTTACCCACCATAATAGCTTCACCACACCATACAGCCCTGGCACAACCAAAATCGGGGGGCGAAAACTGTTTCTAATCCAGTCTGATCCGAAGTCTTGTGTCGTTTCAACTACAGGATTAAGCAGTAGCGGTAAACACAGTCAGGGACATCCCCCTCTAGGATTAGCGGCAAGCCAGGGGCATGTCATGTTTCCCCTCCCATACCTGTGTCCTCGCTCTGTTGTGCCGGTCAGGATGTCGTTTTGGTCTTCGTGGCGGATCGTCAATGACGATCGCGTTCGTGCCGCGCGTCTCAGCGATTTTTTTCATGCCGCGCGTCTCAGCGATTTGTTTCTGTCGCGCGTCTCAGCGATTTGTTCGTGTCGCGACATTTTAGCGATTGTGCGTGCCGCGCATCTCAGCGATTGTTCGTGCAATGCATTTCAGCGATTGTTTTTGCCGCGCGTCTCAGCGATTGTTCGTGCCGCGTGATTGTTCTGCCGCGCATCTCAGAGATTGTGCCGCGCGTCTCAGCGATTTGTTTTTGCCGCGCATTTCAGCAATTGTTCGTGCCGCGCATCTCAGCGATTTTTCGTGCCGCGCACCTCAGAAATTATTCCTGATGCGTGTCTCAGAAATTGTTAGAAGAAGAAGAAGAAGAAGAAGAAGAAGAAGAAGAAGAAGAAGAAGAAGAAGAAGAAGAAGAAGAAGAAGAAGAAGAAGAAGAAGAAGAAGAAAGAAGAAGAAGAAGAAGAGGAAGCAAGAAGCAGAAGAAGAAGAAGAGGAAGCAGAAGAAGAAGAAGAAGAAGAAGAAAGAAGCAGAAAAAGAAGAAGAAGAAGAAGAGAAGCAAAGAAGCAGAAAGAAGAAGAAGAGAAGCAAAGAAGAAGAAGAAGAAGAAAAGAACAAGAACAAGAAGAAGACAGAAGCAAAGAAGAACAAGAAGAAGAAGAAGAAGAAGAAGAACAAGAAGAAGAAGAAGAGAAGAAGAACAAGAAGAAGCAGAAGAAGAAGAAGAACAAGAAGAAGAAGAAGAAAAGAAGAAGAAGAAAAAGCAGAAGAAGAACAAGAAGAAGCAGAAGCAGAAGAAGAACAAGAGAGAAGAAGAAAGCAGGAAGAGAGAAGAAGAAGAAGAACAAGAAGAAGCAGAAGAAGAAGAAGAAGAAGAAGAAGAAAAGAAGAAGAAGAAGCAGAAGCAGAAGAAGAACAAGAAGAAACAGAAGACAGAAAGAAGAAGAAGAAGCAGAAGAAGAAGAAGCAAGAGAGAAAAAGAAGAGAAGCAGAAGAAGACAGAAGAAGAAGCAGAAGCAAAAAGAAAAAGAAGAACAAAGAAGAAAGAAGAAGCAGAAGAAGCAGAAGAAGAAGACAAACAAGAAGAACAAGAACAAGAAGAAGCAGAAGCAGAAGAAAAAGAAGAAGAAGAAGAAGCAGAAGAAGAGAAGCAGAAGAAGAACAAGAAGAAGCAGAAAGAAGCAGAAGCAGAAGAAGAACAAGAAGAAGCAGAAGCAGAAAAAAAGAAGAAGAAGAAGAAGAAGCAGAAGAAGCAAGAAGAGAAGAAGAACAAGAAGAAGCAGAAGCAGAAGAAAAGAAGAAGAAGAAGAAGAAGCAGAAGAAGCAGAAGCAGAAGAAGAAAAGAAGAAGAGAAGCAGAAAAGAAAAGAAGAAGAAGAAGAGAGAAGAAGAAGAAGAAGAAGCAGAAGAAGAAGAAGAAAAGAAGAAGAAGAAGAAGAAGAAGAAGAAGAAGAAGAAGAAGAAGAAGAAGAAAGAAGAAGAAGAAGAAGAAGAAGAAGAAGAAGAAGAAGAAGAAGAAGAGAAGAAGAAGAAGAAGAAGAAGAAGAAGAAGAAGAAGAAGAAGAAGAAGAAGAAGAAGAAGAAGAAGAAGAAAGAAGAAGAAGAGAAGAAGAAGAAGAAGAAGAAGAAGAAGAAGAAGAGAAGAAGAAGAAGAGAAGAAAGAAGAAGAAGAAGAAGAAGAAGAAGAAGAAAAGAAGAAGAAGAAGAAGAAGAAGAAGAAAAGAAGAAGAAGAAGAAGAAGAAAGAAGAAGGAAGAAGGAAGAAGAAAAGAAGAAGAAGAAGAAAGAAGAAGAAAGAAGAAAGAAGAAGAAGAAGAAGAAGAAGAAGAATCATTCCTATGGTGGTATCTTTTTCCATGGACAGTAACCCGCATTTCATGCACGAAAAAAACAACAACAACTTTGTGACAAATGATGATGATAATAATAATGATGATAATAATAACAGTGACGATGATAAGAACAACAACAACAATAACAACAATAATAATAATAATTTAATAATAGTAACAATAATAATAAGAGTAATAATAATGATGATATTGATAATAATAATGATAATGATAAATATTAATAATAATAATAATAATAATAATAATAATAATAATAATAATAATAATAATAATAATAATAATAACAATAACAACAACAACAATGATAAGAAGAAGAAGAAGAAGAAAAAGAAGAAAAAGAACAAGAATGACAAAGATGACGACAACAACAACAACAGAATAATAACAATGCTGCTGATGATTATAACAATAATAATAATAGGAGTAGGAGGAGTAGTAGTAGTAATGATAATGATAATAATAATGATAATGATAATAATAATAATAGTAATAGTAATAATGATAATAATGATAATGATAATAATAGTAACAATATAATAATAATAATAATAGTAATGGCAACAACAACAACAATAATGATAACAATGATAATGATAATAATAATAATAATAACAACAATAATAATAATAATAATAATTATAATAGTAATAACAATAATATAATAATAATAATAATAATAATAATAATAATGATGATGATGATGATGATGATGATGATGATGATGATGGCAACAACAACATTAATAATAATAATAATGAGAAGAAGAAGAATAACAACAAGAACAACAATAATGATAACAACAACAACAAGAACAACAATGATAATAATGAACAACCCAACCTGATCCCAATTCATATGAAACCGTTCTAGAACGCAGACAAGACATCTAGGCAAAAGCAATCAACGGCAGTGGGGTTTTGTTGTTGTTGTTGTTGTTGTTGTTTTTTGTTTGTTTTGGTTGGTTGTTCTTTTGTTTTTTGTTTGGTTGGTTGTTTTTGTTGTTGTTTGTTTGTTTGTTGTTGTTGTTGTTGTTCTTGCTTTTTGTACATGTATTTTCCTAGGAAAGAAACATTCCCAGCGTTCTTTTACAAGGAATACAACGCTACTGCGCCAGCACTTTTTTCCAGCATTTTTTTTATTCTACTGCACCGGCCCCAATCTTTCGCCCACTGTCTTTGTCAAGTGTACAATGAAAACAACAAAGAGACAAGGTGACCAAGGTCAAACAAGACACGGACAGAGAATTGTCTGGGTTTGCCAGAGCTGGTCCAGATGTGAGATAACCCTGACTGACAATGTCTGGCACATATTATCATTTAGGGTTACTGACAATGTCTGGCACATATTATCATTTAGCTTGTTCGACTGTTATGTGTATTTTGTGTCGGCGTTTTATCTTGATTTGTTTGTTTGTTTGTCTGTCTGTCTGACTGTCTGTCTTTGTCTCTGTCTGTCTGTATGTTTGTCTGTCTGTCTGTCTGTCTGTCTCTCTCTCTCTCTCTCTCTCTCTCTCTCTCTCTCTCTCTCTCTCTCTCTTCTTAGCTCCGTGTGTATGTGTGTGCAATTGCGTGTGAATGTGTGTGAGTTAGTTATGTGTTCGTTTTCTTTTTCATTTTTCAAAAGGAATATCAATGATGGCCCATTTCGTTCTTGTAAGACAGTTTCAGTTTTTCAAGACGACGTCTCCGCGCTCGGAACGAATTCCCTATGCACTAACGTCGTGGTTGACCCATGAGCCCAGTTGTAAGACAATGTAAGGGACACTACCGGCGTAAAGCCTTATATTTCAATTTCAAGACACTGGAAATTTACTTGAACGATAAATACGAAGCTGTATCTCTTTCTGTTAGTGCGAAACATTCAGGAATGAGTGAACAAATCGAAAGATAAACAACACGGGTTCCATATTTTTGCCTCGTTACATTTAATAAAAACGTAAACTTTCGACAGTCCGTTTTGTGTGTTCCGTTCCTTCTTCAATATTTTCTGCTCAGTTTTATACATGTACCGAATTATCAATCCTAAGAAAAATACTTAAGACTTTATCGAACACATACAGGTGAATGGACCAGCAAGGCAGAAAACGATAGGAAGAAATGACAGAAAGCAAAGGAGGAAGAAAGAAAAAAAGAGAGTGACAGAAAAGAGGGAATTTCTTGCACAGAATTTCCAGAAGGTGGGGATACTATTTATACTAAAAGAGATCCAGGTATCCCATTACGTGGGGGGTGGGGGGTGAGCACACACACACACACACACACACACACACACACACACACACACACACACACACACACACACACACACACATAGACGTCATAATATCAATCAGGTAAAAGAGCACAACAGCACCAATTGCCTTTGCCCACATTTAAATGGACATTTCAGACACGGTAAAGACAGTCAAATTTGCCTGGCAGTAGATAAGTAGCCAGCCCCCTCACCGTACCTAGTCATATCATCGACCCTCCTCTGATCTCCCAACAACCGTCCACTTAACCCTTTGGCTCCCGACCCTATCCACCAATTTGCAAAATCTTAACCCTTTGACTCCCGCACCCTATCCACCAACTTGCAAAAACTTAACCCTTTGACTCCCGCAACCCATCCACCAATTTGCAAAAACTTAACCCTTTGACTCCGCAACCCATCCACCAATTTGCAAAAAGCTTAACCCTTTGACTCCCGCACCCTATCCACCAATTGCAAAATTAACCTTTGACTCCCGCACCCTATCCACCAACTGCAAAAACTTAACCCTTTGACTCCCGCACCCTATCCACCAACTGCAAAAAACTTAACCCTTTGACTCCCGCACCCTATCCACCAACTTGCAAAAACTTAACCCTTTGACTCCCGCACCCTATCCACCAACTGCAAAAACTTAACCCTTTGACTCCCGCACCTATCCACCATGCAAAACTTAACCTTGACTCCCGCACCTATCCACAATGCAAAAACTTAACCCTTTGACTCCCGCACCCTGTCCACCAACTGCAAAAAAATTAACCCTTTGGCTCCCTCACCCTGTCCACCAACTGCAAAAAAATTAACCCTTTGACTCCCTCACCCTGTCCACCAGTTTTCCTGCATTCGACTCCCTCACCTTATCTACCATCTTCCTGCAGGAAGTTGATGGATAGGATGAAGGAGTCAAAGGGTTAAGTTTTTGTTTTGCTGGCACGGTTGACACAATACAGGATGTTGGTGGACAGGGTGCAGGAGTCAAAGGGTTAATTGTTAGCCCCCTAATCTCCAACCGGTCAAACAAACCACTCGTTCGCACATCAGGGGCTGATCGCCTTCTGGCTGACCACGTCACCAGGTTGGTGGTTACGTCATCAGATTAGGTGCTCCTCCTTCTGTTGCTAAGTTCTGGTACAACACGAGGAAATTCAGTTACCGATGACGGGGGGGTCTGGCTACCCGAGCTACTGCCGCGGATGTGAAAGGATTTGCTTGTTGTGGCATTTTCGGGATAATCTTAACTTGGACCTTTACTTACTGACTTTGGAAAGAATGCTCGGTTTATACTAACATTGAGCAATCGTATCCCTTGACACAACAACAACAACAACAACAACAACGACAATAACAGCAGCAGCAGCAGCAGCAGCAGCAGCAGCAGTAGCAACACCAACAGCAACGAAAGCAACGACAACAATTGCACGCATATAATGCTTGATTATCGTTCAGCAAAGGGATGTGGTTTGTGAAACAGGTTCATAGGGGAAATGTTGACATGTGCTAAATCTTAATGTTCATTTTTAAACTTCCAATATACAGGGGGGGGGGGGGGGGGTGCAAAAGTAGGTATACAGTTATGAAAAAAGAAAACACGTACAATACTCACTGCATTTATTATACAAACGAATGAATATTGCATATACATGTAATAACAAGCACAGCCTTAATCCCTCAGATACTCAAACTGCTTGCCGTCGGTATTCACACACTCCTCTAATCGAGAGCGGAATTAAGCATTATAATAATGATGTGATACTTACTGTATACCTACTTTTGCACCCCCTGTATAAAACATCATTATGCAGATAATCTGTATACTATGTGGAGTTCATGTGTCAACATTGATTTTTTCGTATGTGTAAATTTTGTTGTTGTTGTCATTCTTCGTTACCATATTATATGTTAGATGTCCGTTTGTTGTGAAACAAAAAACGAATAAAAAAAGTTTTTAAAAATGCACGGATATGAATTAAACAAAAAACAACCAACCAAAAAGAGACTCAACATTTGAAACTGATCTTTATGAATCTGTTTTTTTTTTTTTTTTTCCATGCAAAGTACTAAAAACTTAAACAAGGTAGCTGATGACCAGGGTCTGAATGGGTCATGCAACGCATGGACAGTCCCCACCTCACCCCACCACCCCCCTGGCTTGATGATATAACTGTCGAATGGCGTCTGGAACTTGGGAGAGATTGTCCAGAGAATGGCGAGGCATTGGTGCTGTGGATCCCATCCGCACCCTCGTGGAGTTTCTTGTTAATTGTTAACATACAATAGACTAACCATGATGTTCTACTACTACAATATTTGTGACCTCCCACCACGAAATCAGTCTTAACTAGCATTTTGGGTATTTTGAGATATACATATCACTGGAAAGTGTACATTCTGCTGATTATTTTGGTACATGAATAAAGCTTGTACTCAAAAAAATTTAGAAGTTATGTATGTTTAAAGTCATTTAGTTGTATGACGGCCATTTTGAGAAAACGGCCTCTAAAGTTTTTGTGTGCTCTCCTACATATTTTCCTTAAATTTCTTTATTTGGTGGCTTGACCCGGTTTGTTTCTAATTTTCGCTGTCATTATCTAAAAGGTGCACCAAAGAGCTTTCCATCAGTATATTACATGTAGGGTACTGTACACGTTACGGTTCATAATAAGAGACAAAAATAGGTACTTTTGGTAGGAAATAGCGTTCTTTCTGCTGCGATCAGTGCATTAAAATACCGATCTAAATTGATTTATAATATTTTTTCAAGAAAACATTTCTGTAGGGGATAGATTATAGTCTACAGAAATCAATTTTGAGAAAAAGTCAAAACACCCCAGATAGACCCTTTCAGTCACCTTTTCAGCTCCTAGTGCTGTTCGACTGACTGCGAGTTTAGACTGATTTCGTGGTGGGAGGTCACATTTGTTCTGAACCCCCGTGGGGATGCCGGGGCTCTTTCAGTATTAATAGTATCCCCACCTTCTGGAAATTATGTGCTAGAAATATCCTCTTTTCTTTCACTCTCTTTGTTTCTGCCTTGCTCCTTTGCTTTCTGTCATTTCTTCCTATCATTTTCTGCCTCGCTGATCCATTCACCTGCATGTGTTCGATGAAGTCTTACGTACTTTTCTTAGGACTGAAAATTGGGCACATCTATTAAGTGGATATTTGGCTCTAGGGAGGCGAGATATGCTGAAGCAATTTTAGGTAATTTATGCTCGTGTTTATGTATGTTTTGGTGTCCTTAAGCATGCTTAAATTTGTATTCAGGTATGCTTTTTTTTTAAATCCCCTATATGGTAAATTGGACGGAGTGGTCAACGCCGGGGGCATGTCCTTGGATTATGTTCGCGAATGCATTGATATGTGTACTTAATTTTTTTTTTCTCTTTTTTTTTCATTTTTCCAGTTGAAGTTTCGTGTTTTGAAGCAGTTTTAGCCCTGATATGGCTTTACGCAGTCGGCTGGGCTTTAAACAACAATAACAATAACAATAACAATAACAACAATAAGAATAACAATAACAATGACAATGACAATAACAATAACATTGACATTGACATTGACATTGACATTGACATTGACAATGACAATAACAACAATAACAATAACAATAACAATAACAATATCAATATCAATAACAATAACAACAACAATAACAACAACAATAACAACAACAATAACAACAACAATAACAACAACAACAACAACAACAACAACAATAACAACAACAATAACAACAACAACAACAACAATAACAACAACAATAACAACAACAACAACACACAATAACAATAACAATAACAATAACAACAACAATAACAACAACAATAGCAACAACAATAACAATAACAACAATAAGAATGACAATAACAATGACAATGACAATGACATAACAATGACATTGACATTGACATTGACATTGATATTGACAATGACAATGACAATGACAATAATAACAACAACAACAATAACAATAACAACAACAATAAGAATGACAATAACAATGACAATGACAATAGCAATAACAATAACATTGACATTGACATTGACATTGACATAGACATTGACAATGACAATGACAATGAACAATAACAATAACAAAACAACAACAAACAATAACAACAACAATAAACAATCAACAATAACAATAAACAACAATAACAACAACAACAATAACAATAACAATAACAACAACAATAACAATAACAATAACAATAACAATAACAATACTACACAACAACAACAACAATAACAATACAAAACAAACATACAATAACAATAACAATTTGTTCGGAAGACAAACAAGCTGACACAGAAATAGCTTAAGACCAACATGATGTCTATTACTACAGCTACATGTATTAGATGACGACAACATAATCTAGCATCTTACATCGTCTACAGGGGGGTGCAAAAGTAGTATACAGTAAGCTTCAATCATTATTATAATCTTAATTCATTAAAATTAATGCACATTAAGTTAGTTGGCCTTATTTTCGATATTTTCAGTGTCATTAACTATATTTTATCGTAACTAATAATATGATGTACTTTTATCCGAACTTTTATTTTTTTTTTTTTATTTTTTTGCAGGTAAAGCAGCAATTTAATTTAGATCTAAGCTGCAATTTAATTTAACCATGGCTGGTAATTTGACAGACGAGGAGCGCAAATGGATTTTAAAACAATACTGGAAGACAGATGGACTTCTTTTTTTTTTGGGGGGGGGGGGGGGATATGTAAAGGAATGGATTTTCGCACGCAAGCCGCGCACTGTTAATG
>JAPXFY010000013.1:82680145-82697645 GCA_030674185.1 Monoplex corrugatus | reverse complement strand
AAAATATATCCCAAATTCCAGGAAAGTTTGATGGATGACGTGAGTTTAGGATAATTCAATCTTTCTATTTACAACCTGCAGACGTGCATCTTTATCCTTAAACCTTGAATAATGAAACATGGCACAGTCCCTTACAGATGTCCATAGCAACAGTCTGTAGATTTTTACTTGTGCAGAGAGTGGGAATGGTCAGATGGTCCTTCGGAAGGGGACGAAAAACAAGTCGGACCC
The DNA here is from genome assembly GCA_030674185.1 of Monoplex corrugatus. Lineage (NCBI taxonomy): Eukaryota > Metazoa > Mollusca > Gastropoda > Littorinimorpha > Ranellidae > Monoplex > Monoplex corrugatus. The sequence continues at coordinate 82,697,414 of JAPXFY010000013.1, read as the reverse complement.
GTGTGCCTTCTAGCTGCGCACTCTAAAGATCCCACGGCAGTTGAAAATCGTGAAGAGCAGGGCATTGCCCGGCTGCCTTGGTAAAATACATTGGAGAGATAGGTCTATTTCCCAGGTCCTACCTTTGAAGACCAATTAGCATTCTTGCCTTTCTGAAGTCTTGTTAAAAAAAAAGTGAATATGAACGTGAGTTTGAAGCGAAGGAGAGGGGATGGGCGCCACGCATATGGTGCTGGCCCTGGGAAAAGTTGAGATCTCTGCCATCTCACTCCCCTATGACCTCAGGGTTATGGAATTATCTAGGTAGGACCTCAGGACCTGGCCAGCTCGTGGGTTTATGTGCAGGCTAAAGGCTTGTGCCATGATCATTCTGGACCTTCTCCATCACATGGCACCTGTGACGATAGTGCATATGGAATTTGTTCCGAGCGCGGAGACGTCATCTTGAGAAACTGAAACTGAAACTGAAACTGAGAGATATGTAGGCCTACCATGGTGAATTATTCTTTATTCTATATATTATTCTAATCTTTAACCCTTTGACTCCCGCACCCTGTCCACCAGCATCCTGTATTGTCAACCATGATCATCATCATCATCATCAGGTGCCCTGCCGCATGGCGTTGGCGACCATGGACTTCCAACCATCTCTATCTCTCGTTGCCCCTAGCATCTCCCCCACCCTCCTCATCTCCAGCCACTCTGCAAGTCCGTCCAGCATTCTCTCCTGGGTCTACCCGGTGCTCTCTTTCCCTCCAGCTTTCCCGTTGTGACCAGGTGCTCCAAATCCCCCTTCCTCATAAAATGGCCTGTAAATATTGCTTGTCAACCATGATGGCAAAGCGAAAAACAACCCTTTGACTCCCTCACTCTATCCACCAGCTTCCTGCAGGAAGCTGGAGGGTAGGGTGAGGGAGTCAAAGGGTTAAGTTTTTGCAGTTGGCCGATAGGGTGCAGGAGTCAAAAGGTTAACAGAACATGAGCACCACAGTTGTCCCATTATCTGTGGTGCCAGTTGTCTGGAAGATGGGACAGACTGTCTCGTCAACCTGTTTACAGAATAGTTGTTTGCAACATTTCCGGTAGTCTGCACACCAGCGCTTTATTGTTATTGTTATTGTTATTGTTAGTGTTATTATTGTTGTAGTGTTAGTGTTATTGTTTTTGTCATTATTAGTGTTATTGTTGTTATTATTGTTATTGTTGAGTTGTTGGTATCGTTATTGTTATTGTTATTGTTTTTGTTACTGTTATTGTTATTGTTGTTGTTAGTGTTAGTGTTGTTGTTATTGCTATTGCTATTGCTTTTGTTATTGTTATTGTTATTGTTATTGGTATCGTTATCGTTATCGTTATTGTTTTACTGTTATTGTTCTTGTATTGTTATTGTTATTGTTGTTATTGCTAGTGTTATTGTCAGTGTCAGTGTTATTGTTATTGTTGGTGTTATTGTTATTTTTGTTGTTATTGTTATTGTTATTGTTGTTAGTGTTATTATTTATTGTTGTTGTGTTATTGCTAATGTTGCTGTTATTGTTATTGTTGCTGTTATTGTTATTGTTATTTTATTGTTGTTCAAAGCCAAGCCGACTGCACAGAACCACATCAAGGTCATAGCCATTTTAAAACGTACACCAAATCTCACTAGAAGTAAAAAGAAAAAAACACGTGGAAAAGAAAATTAAGTACACATATCAATGCGTTCGCTCACAGAATGAAAGGAGATGCACCTGGTGTTGACCACGCCATCCAATTTTTCACAATTAAGATATCAAACCTGAACATAAATATAAACATCACTAAGGACATTAAAACATGTATAAAACGGGCCTAGATTACCTAAAAATGCTTCTGCAATCACATTTCTTTAAAGCCAAAAATGCACTTAATACATGTGCCCATTGATCAATCTTAAGAGAAAGTACGTAAGACTTTATCGAACACATACAGGTGAATGGACCAGCAAGGCAGAAAATGACAAGAAGTAATGACAGAAAGCAAAGGAACAAGGCAGAAACAAAGACTGTGACCAAAAAAAGAAAGGACATTTCTAGCACATTATATATGTTTCCATTCAGTCGATCATATGCTTAAATTTTCTCTTCCTGTGTTTATATTTTGTTCTTTGATTTAACGTCTTTTCGCTATGAGTGATATTAGAATTTTGAAAATTATCTTTATGTTTATGTGGGGATGTGTGTGTATCTATGTGTATGCGTAAGTATATATATATATATGTGTGTGTGTATATATATGTATATATATATACATATATATATATATATATATATATATATATTAATGCAGTATTCAATAATAATATACTTATATTCAAAAAACTACTCTTCTCTAGTGCGTCATAGTTTTCATAGTTTTAGCCCTAGACCCTCGTCTGGGTTAAATAAATTTTAATATGGTATGACCACTTTTCAAATTGCAGAGAGACAGAAAGAGAGAGAGAGAGAGAGAGAGAGAGAGAGAGAGAGAGAGAAGACAGAGAGAGACAGAGAGAGACAGAGACAGAGACAGAGTAGAAGAGACAAAAAGAGAGGGACAGACAGACAGACAGACAGACAGATAGACAGACAGACAGACAGACAGACAGACAGAGAGACAGAGAGACAGACAGATTATCAAACGAGCCAGGACACAGACACGCAGACACAAACCCTCCATTTTTTTTTAATGATCCAGTTAGCTCGCAAGCTCGGACAGACAAAAGGATCAGCCAGTTAGACAACAAACGATTCCCACAAGGACATGATGGTTTCGTTTACATAGCAACGCGAATGTCAACATTATCACGGCAGGGAAGAAGGGTAAAAATCCCCTCCCCCAACCCTCCCCCACCCCCTGCTTCACCCACCCACCCCCACCCCCCCAAACAAGAGACGAGGACCACACAAACCGAACACAACATACCTCAGCGCCGAGAGAGTGACCAAAACACAAGGGACACAACTCCCGAGAGACAGGATAAGATAACCCTGGCATGTTTTTGCGCGCGAAACTTAGCGGGCCCGGGCGTTATCAGCGACAAAAGTCCAGAGTGTGACACTTTGGCCTCCGTCGTGTGACTGATAATCGCCTGATAATAGGGGAAAGAACTCGTGTAAGTGACGAGTGAGAAGGGAGAAAAAGTGCGGACAGACCCGGGGGATAAGGAGAAGACTATCATCATCAAGATGTAGATAAAAATTGTTTGAGTCGACTGGAGTGGATCCATGCAGTGGAGTACCAGCAATGGTCTGTTGTCTGCAGCTGCGCTTCTTGTAAGGAATCCTCCGGAGCGTACTGTTTTACTGGTTTGGAAGGCGAGAGTAAGAGAAATAGAGAGAGAGAGAGAGGGAGAGAGAGAGAGGTGAGAGGGGAGAAAGAGAGAGGGAGAGAGAGAGAGAGAGAGGGGGGAGGGAGAGAGAGAGAAAGGAGAGGGAGAGAGAGAGAGAGAGCGTGAGTGTGTGTGTATATGTGTGTGTATCTCTGTGTGTGTCTGTCTGTCTGTGTGTGTGTGTGTGTATGTGTGTGTGTGTGTGTGTGTGTGTGTGTGTGTGTGTGTTGTGTTTGGTGTGTGTGTGTGTGTGTGTGTGTGTGCGTGCGTGTGTGTGTGTACATGTTTCAGTTTCAGTTTCAGTTTCTCAAGATGACGTCTCCGCGCTCGGAACGAATTCCATATGCACTAATGTCATAGGTGCCACGTGTATGGTAACCGTGGCACAAGCCTTAAGCCTGCACATAAACCCATGAGCTGGCCAGGTCTTGAGGCCTTACCTAGACTATGTTTTACCTAGTGCATACTGGTATTTTATCAGCCTATCACTGGAATAATGTTGGTTACATGCAAATGACTGCATGTGTGTATCTTACCTTAAAAAAAGGAACATATAAATAATTGTAAATAAATAAATGATTAAAGCTGTGAATCACAACATAACGCGGGGTTCTGGGTTCGACGCCCAGGCTGGCCATAGTTTACATCAGCATGTTTGGTTCGTCAACACACAAAGTCAGAACAAGATTGAGGCAGCTGAAATGTGGTTTCTGATAAGAATGTTAAGAGTTCCATAGACATATATGAAATACCAAAGGAAATAAGAGGGAAGCAGGGAGAATTTTAAATATCAACTAAGTAACATAATTCTTGAGAGTCACGGAGTTATCTCCCATGTAGAATTTCTCAAACCCAACACAGTTTGCGCTACTGTGTTGGGTTTGAGAAATTCTACATGGGAGATAACTCCGTGACTCTCAAGAGTTATGTTACTTAGTTCCATGGACAGCAAAGAAAACAAACGAGACAATTTTGAAGGAGGCAGACACAAAAAGAAAATTAACCCTTTGACTCCTGCATCTTGTCAACTAGCATCCTGCATTGTCAACTATACTAACAAAACCAACACTTAACCCTTTGACTCCCTCACCCTATCCACCAGATTCCCGCGATTGTCAAAGGGTTAATGAAGAAGATTAGGAAAAGACAAGCAACATTTATAGGACATTTTATGAGGCAAAAGAAATAAGGAAAAGCTGGAGGGAAAAAAAGAGCACCAGGTAGACACGGGAAGAAAATACTGGACCGACCTGTAGGGTGGCTGAAGACAGAGAGGGTGGGAGATGTACTTGCAGCGACAAGGGATAGATTTGTGTAGATGACCATGTTCGCCAACGCCATGTGGCAGGGCGCATGATGATGATAGAGCCATGGATTGAATGGTGTCTTGAGTTCTTTTCGTGGATTATGCTGCCCATTCTAATGCTCTAATCATTCTGATGGATTTTTTTTTCTCACACTGGACGGAGCAGCAGGGAAGTTTCAGTCTTTTTCTCCTAATTTTTGTATCTGGTGTTTGTTTGTTTGTTTGTAATCTTACGCTTGACAAAGGCCAGTTGGCCGAAAATTTGCGCCTGTCTTGTCTTGTTGTATTAAATACGCGTTCTTATTCTTTTTTCGTGTTTTTTTTTCTGGTTCCTCTTCGCTTGAACGCGGGCAGTCACACTTGTTTTGGATTCTGATGGTGTGAAAAAATGTTCGTTAAGTTCTGTTCTCTTTCCCATTTCAGGAACCCAGCCAGCACATAAGGGTTTGCCCAGGCTCCAGAAATCTACCAGTTAACTGTTGACAGGTTTGTGTGGAGCACGTATGGAATTGCCTGAGTGCGATGAGTCCCTCTTGAACATGCCCCAGATTCCGCAGACTGATGCAGCCCCCTGATCCGCCAAGAACGATAATAACATAAAGAAAATGAAACAAAATAAAATGAAATGAAGTAAAAGTGAGATGAATAAAATGAAACGAAAAATGGAATTTATGTATAAAATAAAATAAGATAAGATAAAATGAAACATAATAAGATAAAATAAAATAAAACAAAATTAAAAAATGGAACAAAATAAAAGAAAAGAAAATATAACATAATAAAGTAAAATACAATATAATATAGACTCTAATAAAAGAAAATAAATCAAAATAAAATAAGATAAAATAAAATGAAATAAAATAAAATAAGATAAAATTAGATAAAACTGAAAGAACTAAAATGAAGTAAAATAAAATAAAAATTAAACAAAACTAAACTAAAATAAAACATAATTTTTTTTTTTAAAACCGTCGTTTTCGTCGTTCAGCGACAGAAGAACGTCAGTATGTGTCTGCTATGTTCCATTTCTGACGTGTCCTCCTTCCATTCAAAAACCTCTCTTCCTGCTGGGGGTCTCAAGAATAATTTACGTCAATGGCCAAGTTCCGTTTGAACGTTGCGATCGATGATTTCTTTGGCAGTGGCAGAGATCAATTGCAGTCCAGGAAACATTAATCGTATTAGGAAATACCAGTTAGCCGAAGAGTACATGGAACTTCTCCTTCATCATGAGTAAAACTCTTTCTATCCCTCCCCTTTCTCCTCCCCTCTCACTCGCTGGTTTAGCTTTTGATCCACTTCAGGTCTCAGTCACCTAAAGACACAGACGATGGGAATTCACTGTAGGAACAATATGATGATGTGGATTCTGAGACGAGGGGAATTCACTGTAGGAACAGTATGATGATATGGACTCTGAGACGTGGAGAATTCACTGTAGGAACAATATGATGATGTGGACTCTGAGACGTGAAGAATTCACTGTAGGAACAATATGATGTGGACTCTGAGACGAGAAGAATTCACTGTGGTAACAATATGATGTGGACTCTGAGACGATGGGAATCCACTGTAGGAACAATATGATGATGTGGACTCTGAGACGTGGAGAATTCACTGTAGGAACAATATGATGATGTGGACTCTGAGACGAGAAGAATTCACTGTGGTAACAATATGATGTGGACTCTGAGACGAGAAGAATTCACTGTGGTAACAATATGATGTGGACTCTGAGACGAGGGGAATCCACTGTAGGAACAATATGATAGATACTCTGAGACGAGGAGAATTCACTATAGGAACAATATGATGATATGGACTCTGAGACGTGGGGGATTCACTGTAGGAATGATATGGTGATACAGACTCTGAGACGTGGGGGATTCACTGTAGGAATGATATGGTGATACAGACTCTGAGACGTGGGGGATTCACTGTAGGAATGATATGGTGATACAGACTCTGAGACGTGGGGGATTCACTGTAGGAATGATATGGTGATACAGACACTGAGACGTGGGGGATTCACTGTAGGAATGATATGGTGATACAGACACTGAGACGTGGGGGATTCACTGTAGGAATGATATGGTGATACAGACTCTGAGACGTGGGGGATTCACTGTAGGAATGATATGGTGATACAGACTCTGAGACGTGGGGGATTCACTGTAGGAATGATATGGTGATACAGACTCTGAGACGTGGGGGATTCACTGTAGGAATGATATGGTGATACAGACACTGAGACGTGGGGGATTCACTGTAGGAATGATATGGTGATACAGACTCTGAGACGTGGGGGATTCACTGTAGGAATGATATGGTGATACAGACTCTGAGACGTGGGGGATTCACTGTAGGAATGATATGGTGATACAGACTCTGAGACGTGGGGGATTCACTGTAGGAATGATATGGTGATACAGACACTGAGACGTGGGGGATTCACTGTAGGAATGATATGGTGATACAGACTCTGAGACGTGGGGGATTCACTGTAGGAATGATATGGTGATACAGACACTGAGACTGGGGGATTCACTGTAGGAATGATATGGTGATACAGACACTGAGACGTGGGGGATTCACTGTAGGAATGATATGGTGATACAGACACTGAGACGTGGGGGATTCACTGTAGGAATGATATGGTGATACAGACACTGAGACGTGGGGGATTCACTGTAGGAATGATATGGTGATACAGACACTGAGACGTGGGGGATTCACTGTAGGAATGATATGGTGATACAGACTCTGAGACGTTGGGGATTCACTGTAGGAATGATATGGTGATACAGACTCTGAGACGTGGGGGATTCACTGTAGGAATGATATGGTGATACAGACTCTGAGACGTGGGGGATTCACTGTAGGAATGATATGGTGATACAGACACTGAGACGTGGGGGATTCACTGTAGGAATGATATGGTGATACAGACTCTGAGACGTGGGGGATTCACTGTAAGAATGATATGGTGATACAGACACTGAGACGTGGGGGATTCACTGTAGGAATGATATGGTGATACAGACACTGAGACGTGGGGGATTCACTGTAGGAATGATATGGTGATACAGACACTGAGACGTGGGGGATTCACTGTAGGAATGATATGGTGATACAGACACTGAGACGTGGGGGATTCACTGTAGGAATGATATGGTGATACAGACACTGAGACGTGGGGGATTCAATGTAGGAATGATATGGTGATACAGACACTGAGACGTGGGGGATTCACTGTAGGAATGATATGGTGATACAGACACTGAGACGTGGGGGATTCACTGTAGGAATGATATGGTGATACAGACACTGAGACGTGGGGGATTCACTGTAGGAATGATATGGTGATACAGACACTGAGACGTGGGGGATTCACTGTAGGAATGATATGGTGATACAGACACTGAGACGTGGGGGATTCACTGTAGGAATGATATGGTGATACAGACACTGAGACGTGGGGGATTCACTGTAGGAATGATATGGTGATACAGACACTGAGACGTGGGGGATTCACTGTAGGAATGATATGGTGATACAGACACTGAGACGTGGGGGATTCACTGTAGGAATGATATGGTGATACAGACTCTGAGACGTGGGGGATTCACTGTAGGAATGATATGGTGATACAGACTCTGAGACGTGGGGGATTCACTGTAGGAATGATATGGTGATACAGACTCTGAGACGTGGGGGATTCACTGTAGGAATGATATGGTGATACAGACTCTGAGACGTGGGGGATTCAATGTAGGAATGATATGGTGATACAGACTCTGAGACGTGGGGGATTCACTGTAAGAATGATATGGTGATACAGACACTGAGACGTGGGGGATTCACTGTAGGAATGATATGGTGATACAGACTCTGAGACGTGGGGGATTCACTGTAGGAATGATATGGTGATACAGACTCTGAGACGTGGGGGATTCACTGTAGGAATGATATGGTGATACAGACTCTGAGACGTGGGGATTCACTGTAGGAATGATATGGTGATACAGACACTGAGACGTGGGGGATTCACTGTAGGAATGATATGGTGATACAGACTCTGAGACGTGGGGGATTCACTGTAGGAATGATATGGTGATACAGACTCTGAGACGTGGGGGATTCAATGTAGGAATGATATGGTGATACAGACTCTGAGACGTGGGGATTCAATGTAGGAATGATATGGTGATACAGACTCTGAGACGTGGGGGATTCACTGTAGGAATGATATGGTGATACAGACTCTGAGACGTGGGGGATTCAATGTAGGAATGATATGGTGATACAGACTCTGAGACGTGGGGGATTCACTGTAGGAATGATATGGTGATACAGACTCTGAGACGTGGGGGATTCAATGTAGGAATGATATGGTGATACAGACTCTGAGACGTGGGGGATTCACTGTAGGAATGATATGGTGATACAGACACTGAGACGTGGGGGATTCACTGTAGGAATGATATGGTGATACAGACTCTGAGACGTGGGGGATTCACTGTAGGAATGATATGGTGATACAGACTCTGAGACGTGGGGGATTCACTGTAGGAATGATATGGTGATACAGACTCTGAGACGTGGGGGATTCACTGTAGGAATGATATGGTGATACAGACTCTGAGACGTGGGGGATTCAATGTAGGAATGATATGGTGATACAGACTCTGAGACGAGGAGAATGTATTGTTGGAACAATATGATGATAGAGACTCTGAGACGAGAAGAATTCACTGTAGGAACAATATGATGATGTGGACTCTTGAGACGAGGGGAATCTCTGTAGGAACAGTATCATGATGTGGACTGTCCTGTCGACCCTATGGATGAGTAAGCATACTGGTCTTCAACGACAGATGAAGGTCTTCACATGGAACAGGGGGTCAGTCCTGGAGACACATGTTCTTCCACAGACACTGCATGGGAAAGATTCCCGTGTCCATGGATTCTGCTTCATCCAGATATCATCTTCTGTTGGCCGGCAGCTGTTCTACACTGTTCAAATCTGATTTGTGTCCTGCGTACACTGCTTAGCTTAGCGTAGCTTAGCTTAGCAATAGGGACATAACACATTAGCCGTTTGGCTATTTCAAGTCCCATCATTTTTATTTTTATTTTCTTACACTCGTAGTCAAGGTTTGTCGTACGCCCAGTTTTTTTGATGATTCATTCATCATATTCGTGTTTAAGTTCAATGTAATGTTTCCAATGGTCAAGCTGGTTTTTAAACGAGTTTGTGTTTTGTGCTCTTTTAATTTCGTTTGGTAATTTATTCCATACATGTGCAATTCTATTTGTAAAATATAACTTTCTAATGTTAGTCTTGCAATATTCTATAAATATTTTATCAGTATTATTTCTTGTTTTGTCATAATTTGTCAGTTTGAAAAATTGTGTTCTATCTACGTCATCTATAGTGTTAAAAATCTTGAAACTTTGGATCAGATCTCCCTTCATTCTTCTTGCTTTTAAACTGGGTAAATTGAGTAATTCTAATCTTTCTCTATATGAATAATTTTGAAAACTATGAATTAATTTAGTGGCTCTTCATTGTATCTTCTCTATCAATGCTGACTGTCTTTTAAGACGTGGAAACCAAATAGTATTACCATACTCCAAATGAGGCCTCACTAAGCCTTTGTACAAATATAAAAATGTCTCCCTGTTTATGTATGAGAATGTTCTTTTTATGATCTGTTGTGGGCAACGGTTTACCTGTTGATGGTGTTGATGCTACAACTCATGAGGTTGGTTTCATTGATTGATTTAGCTCAGTTTTTACGTCGACACCCACCTCAGGTGATATGGCTGACAGAGATAACCATTCCAAGGAAGTGGGGGAAGGGGGACTTATCTAATATTACACTGACATCACCAGAACAACAACGATGCTAAGATGGGACAGTGAGAAGCAGGACTTATCTAATGCTACACTGACACCACCAGAACAACAACGATGCTAAGATGGGACAGTGAGAAGCAGGACTTATCTAATGCTACACTGACATCACCAGAACAACAACGATGCTAAGATGGGACAGTGAGAAGCAGGACTTATCTAATGCTACACTGACATCACCAGAACAACAACGATGCTAAGATGGGACAGTGAGAAGAGGACTTATCTAATGCTACACTGACATCACCAGAACAACAACGATGCTAAGATGGGACAGTGAGAAGCAGGACTTATCTAATGCTACACTGACATCACCAGAACAACAACGATGCTAAGATGGGACAGTGAGAAGCAGGACTTATCTAATGCTACACTGACACCACCAGAACAACAACGATGCTAAGATGGGACAGTGAGAAGCAGGACTTATCTAATGCTACACTGACATCACCAGAACAACAACGATGCTAAGATGGGACAGTGAGAAGCAGGACTTATCTAATGCTACACTGACACCACCAGAAAAACAACGATGCTAAGATGGGACAGTGAGAAGAGGACTTATCTAATGGTACACTGACATCACCAGAACAACAACGATGCTAAGATGGGACAGTGAGAAGCAGGACTTATCTAATGCTACACTGACATCACCAGAACAACAACGATGCTAAGATGGGGCAGTGAGAAGAGGACTTATCTAATGCTACACTGACATCACCAGAACAACAACGATGCTAAGATGGGACAGTGAGAAGAGGACTTATCTAATGCTACACTGACATCACCAGAACAACAACGATGCTAAGATGGGACAGTGAGAAGCAGGACTTATCTAATGCTACACTGACATCACCAGAACAACAACGATGCTAAGATGGGACAGTGAGAAGCAGGACTTATCTAATGCTACACTGACATCACCAGAACAACAACGATGCTAAGATGGGACAGTGAGAAGCAGGACTTATCTAATGCTACACTGACATCACCAGAACAACAACGATGCTAAGATGGGACAGTGAGAAGCAGGACTTATCTAATCCTACACTGACATCACCAGAACAACAATGATCTTAAGATGGGGCGGTAAGAAGGCCAGTTGTACTGTAGCGCACCCCGGGATTCGAACCCACAACCAGAGTATCTATTTTTCGCTTTAGTGGTCTGCCGTGGTCACGGTGTCCTTGCTTCCGCGCTTCATACAGGAAAATCTTTGGAGTTTGGTAATCTGCTATAAACCAATAAATAGATGAATATAAATGAACATAAATAAAAAGATAAATAAATGAATGATAAATAAATACATAAATAAATATATACATAAATAAATAAATAGATAAATCACTCAATCACTCAATCACTCAATCACTCAATCACTCACTCACTCACTCACTCACTCAATCAATCAATCAATCAATCAATCTCCACACAGGACCAATTACAGGAAAGCCAACCAAAATAAAACTGAATGATACCTGACGCTGAATTGAAAGATTTATTATTGAATTCATCATCATTGCTGGGGTAGGGTTAAATATTGTCGATGTTATTTACGATCATCAATATCATCATCGTGCGTCTTGCAACATGGCGTTGGTGATCATGGCCCTCCATACGAAACTATCTTTTGACGCTGCAACTATATCTCCTATCAAAGGACACAACTCTTGCGAATTATCTCCCATGTTGTATAGAACTTCTCAAATCTAACACAGTTTGCTCAGCGGAGTGTTCTGAGCTTACTGTTTTTGTACTTTGTATCTGCTTCTATGCTAGCTGAATGGGTAGCGCAAACTGTGTTAGATTTGAGAAGTTCTATACAACATGGGAGATAATTCGCAAGAGTTGTGTCCTTTGATTATATTATAAAAATTCTCCCTGCTTCCCTCTTATTTCTTTGGTATATCTCCCATCTTTTCTGTCTTCGTTCCCTCCGCAAAACCATCCAAGATTTTCTCCCTGGATCTACCTGGTCTCTTTCCCCCTCTAGCTTTCCTGTTGTGACTAGGTGCTCAAAATTCTCTTGCCTCATAAAATGTCCTACAAATGTTGCTTGCTTTTCCTTATCTTCTTCATTAATATAAAACATTGAAAATCTTGTTAGTGAAAGATCCTTTGGAGTAATATAAGCACAACGTTTCAAGCCTAGGCTCTTTGTCAAGTGAATGAAACTGGTAAATGAAAGTGACGTGGAAAATAAAAATGACGTGGAAAATAAAATGACGCGGAAAATAAAAATGACAGAGCAGTACTGGTGGGGGTGGAGTGGGGGAGAAGAGGGGGGAACAGTAAGGATTAGTAGGACAAGGAGAGGGCCCAGGCACCGCTACGTGTCGGCAGTTCGGGTGTTCAGGCCCGCCGGCTGGACTGTTCCTAGTCGGTGGATGATGCAGTTCTCCATGTATTTTCTGTATTGTCGGTCTCTGGTGTTTTTGCCACACTGCTGAAATTTGTGCATGGACGTAGCTGTGTTGAGGGCTATTGAAAAGTTGGCCTACTGGATTGTTGTAGTTCAGTTTCATGGATCTTCAATGTTCCACAAAACGGTCACCCAATGAGCGGTATGTCTCACCCACATACAGTTTGGAGCACACTGAGCATGACAGGATGTAGACAATGTTTGTAAACAATGCTCAGTGTGCTCCAAACATGAAAAACTGCATCATCCATGAAGATCCAGCGGACATATTTTGTTTTTACCTTCTTCATTAAAGTTCTTTTTGTGTTTGCCTTTATCAAGACTATCTCGTTTGTTTTCTTTGCTGCCCTTAGAACTGTTAACATTCTTCTAAAAAAAATAAAATAAAATAAACAAGCAAACAAACAAACACATCCCAGCTGTTTCAATCTTGTTCTGACTTTGCATGTTGACTATCCACGTTTCGGGTCCGTACAATAATATCGGTTCTATAATTTTATAACAATAAAAAAAAAACTCTCTGCCTGATGTAAACTGATAGGCATTTGTTGTTAAGAACGTTTTTGGTTTAAACAGAATTTTATTCAAGAAAAGAAGAGTCATAAATACAGCAAAGCATGGGCAGGGGGCATCAAGCAATGGCTTATGTTAGCCCTCCCCAAAAACAATTAACACACTATTGGCTCACATACGGTCAACTTGTGAAATTTAAACCAACAAGAAACAAGAAAGAAATGAAGAAAAAAGCTAAAAGCACTACAATTATATCCTTAGCACACTAGGTGAAAGAAAACAATAACAACAAAAAAGAACCAAAGCAAACTAAGGGAAAAACTCAGAAAACCCAACAAAGCAGGCAAAAACACCAACAATTGATATCACATGTTACTACAAACATAAATAATAGATGAAAAGAGTAAGACTTAGTTCCAACACGCTGGAGGAATGGAGATAGATAAGAGTTGCTTACTGGAGGTCCGGCACACCACCGCAGATCACCCAAGTAGACAATTTAGAAACGCTTAGAATTTTCAATAAAATTATGAACTAATTTGAATATATTTTCGTTTTCTTGAAGGCTTAATTGTTCACTTCCATACAGAAGTATTTTTGTTCTTCTTTGTTCCTGAGGAAGAGAGTCAATCGTCTGGAGGCGAACGTTTGCATACCGCGGACAAAAAAGCAGAAAGTGATTCGCTGTTTCATTAGGATGGCCACAAATACATGCTGGATTATCTAGTAAATTGTCTTTTGAACAAGTCGGAGTTAAGGTCACTCATTTCTAATCTTAATTTACAATGAATAGTTTGCTGCATCCTTTTACCATTTTCTTGAATGCTGTTTTGGCTTGGCCGATTCTGCTGGCTGTTTCTGATATACATTGGCAGTCTACCAGTTGCGAACACAGTGACTAAGACTGCCAGCGCCACTGTTGTAAAGTCAGCTGCTGTTGGAACTGGCTTCCAACTTGATAAAAATCAAACAACGGTTTGGTGAAATCAAGGATAAAATAATCCAAAAAACTTACTTCACTTTACAAGCGAGACACAGACAAAGGAAATAAGAGGGAAGCAGGGAGAATTTTAAATATCAACAAGGAATGTTCTGAGCTTACCACTTTATGCTTTGTGGCTGCGTCTATGCTAGCTGAATGGGTAGCGCAAACTGTGTTGGGTTTGAGAAATTCTACATGGGAGATAACTCCGTGACTCTCAAGAGTTATGTTACTTAGTTGATAAGACACAGACAATTTACAAAAAGCTGTCATTGATCCATGTTCTTATAAAAGAGAAACGGTTGCAGTGTCGTTGTGACAACATGGTGTTTGTGTATAACTATGACTTAACAGTATTTCGAAGACTGATTTCCACTCTGTGTGTGTGTGTGTGTGTGTGTGTGTGTGTGTGTGTGTGTGTCTGTGTGTGTGTGTGTGTGTGTGTGTGTGTGGTGTGTGTGCGTGTGTGTCTGTGTGTGTGTGTTTGTGTGTGTGTGTGTTTATGTGTGTGTGTGTGTGTATGTGTATGTGTGTGTGTGTTTATGTGTGTGTGTGTGTAGTGTGTGTGTGTGTGTTTATGTGTGTGTGTGCGTGTGTGTGTGTGTGTGTGTCTGTGTGTGTCTGTGTGTGTGTCTATGTGTGTGTCTGTGTCTGTGTGTGTGTCTGTGTGTATATGTCTGTGTGTCTGTGTGTGTGTGTGTCTGTGAGAGAGAGAGAGAGAGAGGGGGGAGAGAGAGAGAAGCAGAAAGAGAGAGAGGGGGACAGAGACAGAGACAAAGAGAGACAGAGAGACAGAGAGAGAGACAGAGACAGAGACTGAGAAAGAAAGAAAAAGAGAGAGACAAAGAGAGACAGAGAGAGACAGAGAGAGACAGAGAGAGAAACAGAGACAGAGACTGAGAGAAAGAGAGAGAGAGAGAGAGAGAGAGAGAGAGAGACATACAGACAGCCAAACAGAGAGAGAGAGAGAGAGAAAGAAAGAGAAAGAGAGAGAGTGAGAGAGAGAGACACACACACACACATAGAGTACAGAAACAGAGGGGAACTGTTTCAGGGGTCGAACTGTAATCATTTTCCGCTCTTTCCTTAAACAACAGACCATGGAAGGAAAGAAGACGGGGAGAACTGGTAAAGAAGAAAGAAGAAAAAAAAAAAAAGAAAGAAAGAAAGAAAAAAAGAACAACAAGAAAAAAGAAAAGAAAAGAAAAGAAAAGAAAAGAACAGAAACGCCTCACAGGAGAAGGAGGTAAAAAAAAATTTAAAAAAAGAAAGCAAAGAAAAAAGAACTCTCCGCCGCTGTTGACATATAATTAGCTACAGCCCCGCCCCCTTTACCCCCGAAATGCTCCGGCTAGCAGTGAAAAGAGGGGCGGGCAGTCGAAGAGAGGGAGCAGAAACATATGTTTTCTGCCTCCGTCGTCTTCCAACCAGCCTTTCTTGTTTTCTCTCTTCTCGCTTGTTGCGGAAGGGGGTGGGGGGTGGGGGTGGGAGGGGACGGAAGGAGATGAGGAGTGAAACGGAGAGGGAGTATGTGAGAGGAGGGTGAAGGATAGACAGAGGAGAGTCAGTGGAATGGAGGTGGAGGTGGATGGGGGGAGGGAGGAGGCGTCAATCCACCTCCCCCTTGTCTTGTCATTCCTCCCCCCCCCCCCCCCTCCCACCGATCTGACTGTTGTCACTATGGCCCCAGACGCGTCCGACGCCCTCCAACCTCAAGAAGGATTCATCATATTTCTACGATACCACGATGATGAACACAAAGCTTGCCTGTATAACTGTCTGCCAGACGCCTTGGGCCTGCGCAAAAACCGTATGGGCTTGTTGGGCCTCCGAGTGGGGAAGATGGGGGAACGGGATGGCTAGAATGACAATAACAATGACAGTAATAATGACAATAACAATGACAATAACAATGACGATAACAATGGCAGTAACAATGACAGTAACAATGACAGTAATAATAACAATGACAATGATAATGTCAATGATGGCAATGATGACAATGATAATGACAATGATGATAATGATAATGACAATAACAATGACAATAACAATAACAATGACAATGATAATGACAATGATAATGACAATGATAATAATACTTTATTTTTCAACGGTAGAAGCTGCTATCTAAAATTGATTATTTTTCAACGGTAGAAGCTATTAGTTAGAATCCATTATTTTCCAATAATTAGGTTCCATTGTTTTTCAACGGTAGAAGCTGTTTGTTAGAATCCATTATTTTTCAACAGAAGAAGTTATTAAGTTACAATCCATTATTTTTCAACTGTACAAGCTATTAAATTAAAATCCATTATCTTTCAACGGTAGACGCTATTAAATTAGAATCCATTATTTTTAAACGGTAGACGCTATTAGTTAGAATCCATTATTTTTCAATAGAGAAGCTGTCAGTTAGGATCTATTATGTTTCAACAGTAGAAGCTATTGATTAGAATCCTTTATTTTTCAACGGTAGAAGCTATTGATTAGAATCCTTTATTTTTCAACGGTAGAAGCTATTGATTAGAATGCTTTATTTTTCAGTGGTAGAAGCTATTGATTAGAATCCTTTATTTTTCAACGGTAGAAGCTATTGATTAGAATCCTTTATTTTTCAACGGTAGAAGCTATTGATTAGAATCCTTTGTTTTTCAACGGTAGAAGCTATTGATTAGAATCCTTTGTTTTTCAACGGTAGAAGCTATTGATTAGAATCCTTTGTTTTTCAACGGTAGAAGCTATTGATTAGAATGCTTTATTTTTCAGTGGTAGAAGCTATTGATTAGAATCCTTTA
>JAPXFY010000013.1:82672645-82675145 GCA_030674185.1 Monoplex corrugatus | reverse complement strand
CTTACTCACTCACTTATCCATCACTTACTCACTCACTTACTGATTACTCACTTACTCACTTACTCACTTATTCACTTACTTACTTACTTACCTATGACGAAGAAATATGGCTTCACCTAGTTGATAGACAGCTTGACATTGGCATTGGCTGAAGGGAGGGTGGGGTTCTGTCATGTGAGACGAGTTTACACAAATAGCTAGTTGTGTTGTGATTCAGACCTTATCGTTTATTTATTTATTTTTATACAAATAGCTAGTTGTGTTGTGATTCAGACTTTTAATCGTTTATTTTTTACTTTTATACAGAATAGCTAGTTGTGTTGTGATTCAGACCTTTATCGTTTATTTATTTACTTTTATACAGAATAGCTAGTTGTGTTGTGATTCAGACTTTTAATCGTTTATTTATTTACTTTTATACAGAATAGCTATTGTTGTTGATTCAGACTTTATCGTTTATTTATTTACTTTATACAGATAGCTAGTTGTGTTGTGATTCAGACTTTTAATCGTTTATTTATTTACTTTTATAAGAATAGCTAGTTGTGTTGTGATTCAGACTTTTAATGTTTATTTATTTACTTTTACACAGAATAGCTAGTTGTGTTTTGTTTGTGATTCAGACTTTTAATCGTTTATTTATTTACTTATACAGAATAGCTAGTTGTGTTGTGATTCAGACTTTTAATCGTTTATTTATTTACTTTTATACAGAATAGCTAGTTGGGTGTGATTCAGACTTTTAATCGTTTATTTATTACTTTTATACAGAATAGCTAGTTGTGTTGTGATTCAGACTTTTAATCGTTTATTTATTTACTTTTATACATAATAGCTATTGTGTTGTGATTCAGACTTTTAATCGTTTATTTATTTACAATTTTTGAAGGGAAACTGATGGGGATTGGAACCCGCAACCTTCCAGTCGGTAGTACGTTGCCTTAACCACCACACCACGGCGACTGGTTCCCCCTGAGAAGACAGAATGGCAGTATCGATCACTACTTCATGTCAGCAGCCGGCGCCCGGTTATATTATATATTATACTCTGCGCGGAGAGCGCGTAATGTAATGAAATTAGATCTTCCCACGTGATGATGTATCGTGTAGCTTGACTAGTACTGTGACAATTGCTGTCATTTTCCGCACTGGCCGTGCATTGTGAAAAACAGCCGTGTTCTGATCACCACTAGATCAGTTAGATATCGTGAACGATCTGTACGTGTGGTGTAGAAAATGGAGGTATAAAGTTTAATTACAGAGAGGGATGATGGTGATGATGACACACACACACGCGTGTGTGCAGAGCTAACACAAATAAATAAATAAACAAGTCAATGAATACATAAACAACAACAACAACAATAACAAAGAAACAAAAAGAAACAACAACAGCAACAATAACAAAGAAACAAAAAGAAATAACAACAACAATAAAACATCAGGAGGCAAAAAACAACAAACAAACAAATAAACAAATGAATGAATAAGACAACAACAACAACAACAACAACAATAACAAAAAAAACAACAACAACAACAATAAATCAGATTAGGATGCCAAATCAATTACACTCTCTTTTTGTTCCGTTGGGCTTTTGTTTGTTTGTTTGATTTGTTTGTCTGTTTGTTTGTTTAATTCAAAGCTTTCCTTTAAAGAAAGGGATTATTACATACGACCGAAGGGAAGCTTTATTCGCACTTCGTCTGTGTGTGTGTGTGTGGTGTGTGTGTGTGTGTGTGTGTGTGTGTGTGATGGGTGTTGTTTGTGTGTGGTTTGTGTGTGTTTGTGTGTGTGTGTGTTGTGTGTGTTTTTGTTTGTGTGTTGGTGTTTGTTGTGTGTGTTGTGTGTGTTGTGTGTGTTTTGTGTGTATTGTTTTTTTGTGTTGTGGGTTGTGTGTTTGTTGTGTTGTGTTGCGTGGTTTGTATTGTTTGTTTTGTTTGTTTTGTGGTTGTTTGTTTAATTCAAAGCTTTCTTTTAAAGAAAGGGATTATTTCATATCGACCGAAGGGAAGCTTTGTTCGCGCATGTGTGTGTGTGTGTGTGTGTGTTTTGTGTGTGTGTGTGTGTGTGTGTGCACTCGCGCGCATGCGTGCGTGTGGTGTGTATGTAGTGTGTGTGTAGTGAATGTGTGTGTGTGGTGTGTAAAGTGTGTGTTTGTGTGTGTGTGAGTGTATGTATTGTGTGTGGTGTGTGGTGTGTGGTTGTGTGTTTGTGTGTGTGTGTTGTGTGTGTGGTGTGTGTGTGTGTATGTGTGTGTGTGTGTGTTGTGTGTGTGTGTGTGTGTGTTGGCAGGAAAGATTTTTCGGCTGTTTGTGTGTGAATTTTTACCAATCCATTCAGTTAGTTAGTTAGATATCTATTGCCTAATTTGAGAGACAAATTGCATTTATGTATTTATCTATCTATTTATTCATCTAGTCAGTCAGTCAGTCATCAGTCAGTAAGTCAGTTACTTGGTCAGGTAGTTAGTTAGTTAGTTAGTTAGTTAGTTAGTTA
>JAPXFY010000013.1:82650145-82652645 GCA_030674185.1 Monoplex corrugatus | reverse complement strand
TGTCAATTTTGAATTTGAGAAAAGATGATCCAGAAAACAACTGTTTTGAAGAGGGGAAGGTAAAACTAACAAATAATGTTACCATAATTATCGATTTAAAAAAACAAACTGACAAACAAAATTAGTAAATATCCGGAAGAAATGAATAAAAAGTAAAACTAATAATTGACTAACCACAACAATGAACAAGTCAAATAACATTTTAAAGGTAATTCGCTATAGGACTTTTTGACAGGCTAACAAAAAATTCATACAGTAATGATGATGAGGCAAATATGTCAGAAACTGTACTCACAGATAGTGTTGGAATATGTCGTTTTACCCTAACGCAAGAAAGAATATGACTATGTGTTATCTTCTTTCCACACAGACACACTATGTTATTGGTATATTTTGTTTTGAATGCATCAAGTTTCCATCTGTACATAAGGGACTGTATAGTTCTGCTGGCATGAAGCTGCTTAAGTATTTTGCTAACTTCAAAGTTCATGTGACATTTATCATACTTTTTCTGTTTTAATTGGAACTGCTTCCAGACGTAGTTGTCCACTAAAGTGTAATTCTCGTGCAACGAGAGAGAAAGCTGGATATTGTTTGAATCTGGTGAGTTATTAGCTCCCCGTTTGGCAGCCCTGTCAACTTTATTATTATAACTAAAAGAACTATGAGAAGGTATCCAGCAGAAAGTAATATCAGTGCCTCTTAAAGATAAATTATGAATCAAGTGACTTATTTCCAGAATCATTTCTGATCTTGTTTGTAATTTTGATAATTCAAGAGCCTGAAGTACTGATTTTGAATCAACGCAAAGAAGTATCTGAAAAATTGTCCTAGGAAGACTTATCAGAAAGTTTAAAGCCATTAATATTGCAAAGAGTTCAGCTGTAAAGATAGATTTATCAAGTCCTATGTAGAAAGATTTTTCAATTTTGAGAGCAGGTATTAAAAACGCTGAGCCTGCTTTTCTTTCAATTACTGACCCATCAGTGTAAATTTTCAAATGATCAGAATATACGTCGTTTATATGACATTTAACCTGACTTGCCAGTAAGTTTATATTGTCTCCTTTTTTTAAATTAGTGTGGTGTACGTCAAATCGTGCTCTTTGGAGTTCCCAACTGGGTACTGGCGAAAAGGAAGGTCGTATAGATACAGGATCTACGTCTAGATCAATTCCTGAGCCTTTCATGACGTCAGATGTGTATGTTGCAAGTGTGACCTGTGAAGATATTGATTTAGCTCGTTTTGGAAAGTCGGTATCTGATCTCAGTTTAATTTCTGTTTCTGAGATGTTTTCTACGGTAGTGTTTCTTAACAAAAATTTAGTAGAAGCGACTTTCCTTTGCTCATCAAGTGGCAACAGTTTGATTTCATTATATGTCCGAAGACAGGAAGCATGCATTGGAAGACCCAGTGCAAGTTTGAAACCTTTACAATCTATGCTCTGCAGTTTTTTTTAGTAAGTGTTTCGGTGCACTGAAGAAGATTTCTTGAGCATAGGTTAATTTAGATCTAACAAGCGATTTACAAAGATGAACAAGTGTTGATGAATCTTGACCCCATGTCTGTTTGCGAACTATTTTTATGAAATTTAAACTTTTTTGAGCTTTGGTTAATAAGTATTCAATATGCTGATTCCAAGATAATTTTGCTGTAAGGAAAACTCCTAAGAATTTAATCGACTCGTTAAACTGAAGAAGAGTATCTCCCAGTTTGAAAGTGGGAATATTTACTGGGTTAGCTCCGTTATTAAATAAAACTATTTTTGTTTTTTCCAGGGATAGATGTAACCCATTTTCTACCATGTATCGCGCTATTTTATCAAGTTCTAATTGGTAGCATTTGCGTGTATAATTGATACAGCGCAAAGGAGTTTTCTTTTTCATATTTACCTGCATCCACATGCATAAATCGTCAGCATATTGAGCTAAAACTACATGCTTAGATACTTTACTGGGTAAGTCATGCATTAATATCATGAAAAGAAGGGGAGCTATAACGGATCCCTGAGGGATACCCATTTGAAGAATTCGTTTCGTGGAATATACATTTTCAATCCTCGTTTGAAATACTCTGTTTTCTAAGAAACACTTAACATAGCCAAAAATGTGACCTGTCAGCCCAATACTTTTAAATTTGAATAACAATCGGGAGTGCCACACTTGATCGTATGCTTTCGTTATATCAAAAAATGTAGCTAAAACACATTGACGTCTTGCAAATTGTTGTTTTATATTAGTAGTTAGCTTTGTTAGGATCTCTACTGGTGACCTGCCTTTTCGAAATCCTGCCTGATTTACTGGTATTATTTTATTCTTTTCACAATAGTGCATCAGTCTCTTTAAGATTATTTTCTCCATTAGTTTACATACATGTGATGTTAATGCAATTGGCCTGTAGTTTTTCAAATCGGTATTACATTTACCTGGTTTTAATACAGGAACCACTATTGTTTCTTTCCAGTTGTTAGGCATTATCCCACTATTCCAGCATTTTTGAA
>JAPXFY010000013.1:82635145-82642645 GCA_030674185.1 Monoplex corrugatus | reverse complement strand
ATACCTCCATCTTTTGATTTTCAAGGAGTTTGTGTCAGATCGAAGGAAGCTGTTCTTGTTAATCAAATAACGAGAGATGAAAAAAGAGAGCTCAGCACCGTTCACAGTCTGTTTTGAAGCCTCCAAGAAGGCCTCTCTGACGAAAAGC
Organism: Monoplex corrugatus; assembly: GCA_030674185.1. Lineage (NCBI taxonomy): Eukaryota > Metazoa > Mollusca > Gastropoda > Littorinimorpha > Ranellidae > Monoplex > Monoplex corrugatus. The sequence continues at coordinate 82,642,497 of JAPXFY010000013.1, read as the reverse complement.
GTTGGTTCTTTTCGTTACCGGCAGTTACACTCTCAGAGAACCTGCTTTTTATAAAGCAATGCCCTCATTGGCCCCTTCGCTCACTCGGTCAGGCACGTGACCCTTGTATGCGCATGCGCGTGTCCCTACAGTGTCGCTCGCGCGCGGGAGACGCACAGCGAGAATGGAGAACCACTTCAAGATTTTCTTTTCTTTTCTTTTCTTTTCGCTTCATTCCCCCCTCCTAAAACCAGGTGGACAAGGTTGCCGTGAAAGAAGCAGACGTTTAATTGAAAACAACAGTTCTTTAGATTATGCACGGTTCCGACAGGGATATACAGGAGTTTAGCCCCTTGCTAGCTAGCTGACACCTCTCTGACACGACTGAAACAAGAGTCAACGGTGAATAGGATTTGAGAAGAGCGGTGCGTTAGAGAGAGAGAGAGGAGGGGGAGGGGGTGGAGGTAGCGGAGATTAGGAAGGTGGGGGTGGGGGTGGGGTGAGGGGAATTCGTGTTTTTTACCCGTTTGAAAACTGGGTGCGTTTTGGTGCATCTACGCGAAACAAACAAACATGCAAAAAAACAAACAAACATCAAACACCCTCAAAATAAAGAAACAAACAAAAACCAAAGACGAAGAAAATAAAAAGCAAAAACAAACAAACAAACAAACAAACAAACAAACAAACAACAACAACACAACAAAACAAAACAAAATAAAAAACAAAACAAAAAACAAACATATAAAAAAAAAAGTGCCAGGCTTTATCTAAATGACTGGTTCATTTTTGATAATCTCTTTGGTTAAAAGAAAAATTTGATAAACCAGACAAATAAAGAAAAAAGAAAGAAAGAAAAGGGGAGGGTGATGGGGTGATGGGTGTGAACCCAAAACGATTGGCCCAACAACCGTGTCTGTCTCTTCCATGCACTTATGTGGCTTGTTGGCGTCAATACACAAAATGTTTCAGCAAGTGTTACAGGGCTTTTTGTTGTTGTTGTCCTTTTTAATGATGATGATGATGATGCTAAAACAACAACAAAAACAACATCAACAATAATGATGATGATAATAATGAAAGTGATAATAATAATAATAATAATAATAATGATAATAATAATAATAATAACGATAATAATAATAATAATATTTTCATTATCATTATACTATTATCATTATTACTATTATCATCATTATTATTATCATTATTATTAACAATGATAATAATTATATATATATTATTATTATATTATTATTATTAACAACGATAGACACCATGTGCTACAAAAGCCTCAATAACGCAGCCCCCGATTACCTGTCAAGCCTACTTGAGATCTATCTTCCCTCACGTACCCTCCGCTCTGCCTCCGATCCTCTGACTTTTCGCTTTCCACGCACTAAGCTCAATACCTATGGTCCACGAGTCTTCTCTGTTTCTGGTCCACTCTCCTGGAACAAACTTCCTCTCTCAGTCCGTCAGCAACCTACTTTTGTCTCCTTCAAGTCCGCTCTCAAAACTCACCTTTTCTCCTCCGCATAAAATCCTAACCTCACTCAACCCCCCCCCCCCCCCCTCTGCAGCCTGTCTCCGCTCGGAGGGAATCACATGGTTATAATATATAATTGTATATGCTATGCTCTCTATAATTTTCCATTGGTTTTATTCTTGCTTTTATTGCTTTTATTCTTTCTCCCCATTTATAGCCATGCGTGTCTCTGTGTGTGTGTGTGTGTGTGTGTGTGTGTGTGTGTGTGTGTGTGCGTGTGTGTGCGTGAGTGCGTGCGTGTGTGTGCGTGAGTGCGTGCGTGCGTGCTTGCGTGTGTGTCTGCTTCAGCGCTTAGATTTGATTTTATCAAGATTTTGCGCTATATAAATATTGTAATTATTATAATTATCCGTGGCGTCTTCTGTATTTCTTTGGTGTGTATGTGTGTGTGTGTGTGTGTGTGTGTGTGTGTGTGTGTGTGTGTGTGTTTTGCTTGTGTGTGTGTGTGTGTGTGAGAGAGAGAGAGAGAGAGAGAGAGAGAGAGAGGGAGGGAGGAAATGAGCTGTGACACAGGAGTAGGACAGAACAAAAACAAAAATCAGTCAACTTACCTTTGTCTAACCTACATAACAAAAGGGAACAAAGAAACACGTTCACTCGCCACAGAAAAAAAAACGACAGAGTAAAGAAGCCATGGACTCAACTGATTCTGTTGAACTAGAGAAGATAATTTCAGTTTTATAGACCATGTTGTGTATTGGTTCCCGTCAGTTGTTGTACATGCACATGTGCCTATTCAAGTACGCGAAACTGAACGTTCTGTCAGAATGGCCTTAAATGCCAAAAGGCATCACAGCAAAATAAAGTTAAATGAAATAAGATAAAACTGAAATAGAACAGAATGAGATCAGATCAGATTAGATGAGATACATCAGATCATATCAGAACTCTACACAACTCAACTCGACTCGACTCGACTCGACTCGACTCGACCCGACCCGACTCGACTCGACTCGACTCGACTCGGCTCGGCTCGGCTCGGCTCGGCTCGGCTCGGCTCGGCTCAGCTCAGCTCAGCTCAGCTCAGCTCAGCTCGACGCGACGCAACGCAACGCAACCCAAACCCAAACCCAACTAAACTCAACTCAATTCAACTCAACTCAACTCAACTAAGCTAAACTAAACCAATCCAAAACCAAACCAAACTAAGCCAACTCAGCTCAACCCAACTCAACTCAACTCAGCTAAAGCAGATTTTTTTTGTGGAGAATGGGAAAATCTAGCCGTCAGACGAGTTGATCGTGTTCCATTACATGTATATCGTGGCACAGTCTGCATCCTTGATAGACACGCATGCTGGGTGTATTCAACATTTCCATGACTCACGGGATCGTTAACGTGCATATTTGATGATCTGTACATGTATATGTATATATACAAAGGGGGAGGGGGGATTAAGGCACTGACAGGCTCTGTGTGCATGTCATCATCATCATCATCATCATCATCATCATCATCATCATCAGGTGCCCTACCGCATGGCGTTGGCGATCATGGACTTCCATCTGTCTCTATCTCTCGTTGCCCCTAGCATCTCCCCCACCTTCCTCATCCCCAGCCACTCTGCAAGTCCGTCCAGCATTCTCTCCCTGGATCCACCCGATGCTCTCTTTCCCTCCAGCTTTCCCGTTGTGACCAGGTGCTCCAAATCCCCCCCCCCCCCCCCTACTCATGAAATGACCTATAAATGTTGCCTGTCTTTTCCTAATCTTCCTTATGAGTGATCTACTTGTGTCCGCCTAGCCTCCATCAAGATTGTCTCGTTTGTTTTCTTTTCTGTCCATGGAACTCTCAACATTCCTCCAAGAAACTACATCTCGGCTGCCTTAATCCTGCTCTGGCTTTGTTTGTTGACTGTCCACGCCTCGCATCCGTACAACAGTATTGGTTCTATATAACATTCAAGAACTCTCTTCCTGATGTTAATTGACAGGCATTTGTTGGTAAGAATGCTTGTCATCTTCCCGAATGCTGTTTTGGCTTGGCCCACCCCGCCGGCCACCTCCGATATGTGCATTGTGTGTATGTATTGATCTGAAAGACTGGACAAATCTCTACCAGACGGAGGTGTCCGAGGAATCAAAACTTAGAACCATCAGATTGGAAGTCTGACCACTGCGCATACCTGTTCAAATTCATGAGACGTATTGTCGCATTAAATTCACATGTGAAAAACATCAGAAAAACGAAAAAAAAAGAAAAAAAAGAAAAAAAGTGAACTGACACCGCACAACAGGCGTTAAACAACACGCCCACACGTGCTCCCCGCGCGATGCGCGAACGCACACACACACACACACACACCACACACCACACAACCACAAGCAAACACACACACACACACACAACACACACAACACACACACACACAACACACAACACACAAACACACACACACACAACACACACACACACACACACAAACACACACCACACACACACACACACACAACACACACACAAACACACACACACACACAAACAAAGCAAACTAAACCAAATATATATATATATATACATACATACATATTAATTACTACCATTGTCCCTCCGCCTATCCTCCCGTCTCTATCAAATTTTTACAAATGTTGTGATATAACATTTCCTTATGTCCTAACTATTATTATGAGTTTTCTTTCCAGCATTTAATGATCTAACAGATATTTAAATTAGCAACAGCAAATTTGAAAGGAAAAAAAGCTTTCAGGCAATAAGGTACAGCGTTATAGAGCAAAGTCTCACTGTCATTGTCATTCTCTCTGATAATTTTTATGCACACACACATACATACACACATACTTACGCATATGTAGATAACTAGACAGACGACAGACAGACAGACAGACAGACTAGATAGATAGATAGATAGATAGATAGATATATACATACATAATAATACATACATACATCACATACATAATAATACATACATACATAATACATACATACATAATAGATTAGATAGATAGATAGATAGATAGATAGACAGATAGAATAAGATACATACATACATACATACATACATAGAGAGAAATAACAGACAGACAGACAGATAGATAGATAGATAGATAGATAGATAGATAGATAGATAGATAGACAGAGACAGAATGATAGATAGAGATAGACAGACAGATAGATAGATAGATAGACAGAGAGATAGATAGACAGACAGAACAGATAGATAATAGATAGATAGACAGACAGATAAGATAGATAGATAGACAGACAGATAGATAGATAGATAGATAGATAGATAGATAGATAGATAGATCCTGTCTGTCGTGTCTTCCCTTCTCTCTGTCTCTTTCCTCTCTCTCTCTCTCTTGTCCATCTCTCTCTTGTCTGTCTGTCTGCGTCTCCCTCTCTCTCTCTTTCTCTCTTGTATTTTTCTCTTCTCTGTCTCTCTCTGTTCTCTCTGTTGTTCTCTCTCTCTCTGTGTTCTCTCTCTCTCTCTTTCTTTATCTCTGCCCTTTCTTCTCTCTCTGTCTGTCTGTCTGTCTCTCTGTCTGTCTGTCTGTCTCTGTCTGTCTGTCTCTCTGTCTGTTTCTGTCTTGTCTCTCTCTGTCTGTCTGTCTCTCTCTGTTGTCTGTCTGTCTCTGTCTCTCTCTCTCTCTTGTGCTCTGTCTGTCTGTCTGTCTCTCTCTGTTCTCTTTCTCTCTCTCGTCTGTCTGTCTCTCTCTTCTCTGTCTCTCTCTCTCTGTCTGTCTGTCTCTCTTGTCTCTGTCTGTCTGTCTGTCTGCTCTGTCTCTCTGTCTCTCTCTCTCTCTCTTCTCTCTCTCTCTCTCTTGTGCCTGTCTGTCTCTCAGACTCGTGGTAAACCCTCAGAGGGATTTCACTATGACAACCCAACCAACCAACTCCCCCCCCCCCTCTGCTCCTGTCCCACTTCTATCCCCCAAGGCCTAACCCCCCTCTTCCTCCCTCCCGCAATCCCAACACCGACCCACCCCCCCCTCTCTCCCCCCCCCTCCCCCCCCTCCCCTCACCACACAGCATAATCCGCCATTCAAAGGGAGGTTATCAATAATGCAGGAACGCGGAACAGGAGACGACAGAAGCCGAGGCGAAGTGCGAAACTACGCGGCCAAATCGGCTGCTGGCTTAGTTTTTCGCCCATCAAATATTAATGGCGCCTAACAGAGCGGGGCGTCTCCGTGAGTTTCGTATCACACACAACAGTCCCCCACCCCCCACCCCGAACACACCCCACCCCCCACCCCAACCCTGCTACTTGTGGGACACTCCCAAAGTGCCTTCACGCCTTCGCTGACCCGAACGTCACGTGCTTAACTCCCCTTTCAAACGCTGTCTCCCCCCTTCCCCCACCCCTCCCCCACCCTCCAAAGTGTCCTCCAACTGCTTCCTCTAACTATCCCCCCCCCCCACCCACCCTCACTCCATTTTTTTTTCAGGGAAAATTGATACATAGTATCAGTTTCAGTGAGACTGTTTCATCATTATACTATTATTGTTACTACTACTACTACTTCTATTACTGTTACTACGACGACGACGACGACGATGAGTAATACTAGTACTCCTACTACTACATCATCATCATTATCATCATTATAATGATGACGACGACGACGACAACAACAACAATAACAATAATAATACTGGTAATGATGATGACGATGATGTTATTATTGTCATTACCATCATTATTATCATTATTATTATTATTATCATTAGTAGTAGTAGTAGTAGTAGTAGTATCATCATTATTATTATTATCATTATTATTATTATTATCATTATAATGATGATGATAACAACAACAACAACGATAATAAAAATGATGATGATGATGATGATGATGATGATTATTTTCATTATTTTCATTATTATTGTCATCATCGTCATTGTCACTATTTTCATTATCATCGTTATCGCTATTATTATGATTATATTTATGATCATGATTATTGTGATTATTCTTATTCTAATTATATTATTACTATTATGATTATTGTTTTCAGCTCAACCGGCTGCACAGAGCCATATCAGTATTATAACCATCACAACACCTCTTTGAACTTGAAAACAAAATGCAGGGAAAGAAAATTAGGTACACATATCAATACATCTGCGCATATCATCATCATCATCAGGTGCCCTGCCGCATGGCGTTGGCGATCATGGACTTCCATCTGTCTCTATCTCTCGTTGCCCCTAGTATCTCCCCCACCCTCCTCGTCCCCAGCCACTCTGCAAGTCCGTCCAGCATTTTCTCCCTGGGTCTACCTGGTGCTCTCTTTCCCTCCAACTTTCCCGTTGTGACCAGGTGCTCCAATTCCCCCTTCCCCATAAAATGGCCTATGAATGTTGCTTGTCTTTTCCTAATCTTCCTTATGAGTGATCTACTTGTGTCTGCCTCCATCAAGACTGTCTCGTTTGTTTTCTTTGCTGTCCATGGAACTCTCAACATTCTTCTTAGAAACCACATCTCGGCTGCCTCAATCTTGCTCTGGCTTTGCTTGCTGACTGTCCACGCCTCGCAACCGTACAACAGTATTGGTTCTATATAACCTTCAAGAACTCTCTTCCTGATGTTAACTGATAGGCATTTGTTGGAAAGAATGCTGTTTTGGCTTGGCCGATTCTGCCGGCTATTTCTGATGTACATCTGCCGTCTGATGAAATGATCGTTCCCAGGTATTTGAATTTATCAACCTGTGTCAAGATTTGCTGTTATTTTGCATGAGGGGATTTCATGTTTTGCGCATATACTCGAAGAAAATGCCCCTGGTGTTGACCATTCCATCCAGTTTATCACAAGGAAGTTAAAAAGCTGAATACAAAATACATTCAAAACCAAGTA
>JAPXFY010000013.1:82617645-82627645 GCA_030674185.1 Monoplex corrugatus | reverse complement strand
TGATCAGACAGTGCTAGAATTTTTCTTTGAGGATCCCCTGTTGGCCAGTGTATTATTCATGGCTGATTCAGTGTGTGTAACGGTCCGTTTATCCTCCACCCCTCTCTCTATCTCACTCACTGTAACAGTGGCTGCATGAGGGTGTAGTACGAGTCGCTAGAGCAGAGAGAACAGAGGGTGGGACAATATTCATGAGCTGGACTATGTTTGTGAGTTGGCTGTATGAGGGTGTAGTGCGAGTAGCTAGAACAGAGAACAAAGGGTGGGACAATGTTCATGAGTTGGATTATGTTTGTGAGTTGGAGAAGGTGGTTGTGAACAGAGCTGGGCAAAGTGATGGGGTAAGTTTGAGTCATGGGGACATGTCTGTCACTGGTTGTCACACAAAGACACACTTGTTGTCCGTGCAACTATTACCTGCTGAGATCGCACGTGCATAAATAAACAAATATACAGACATGAACGAAGGACGTGTACTAAAACTGATGATAAATCTGTAAATCTGTGTGTCGCTTGGAATAAAAGATTTCCTCTGGTACTGCATCCAAATCAGCCAACAATTAACCCTATATGAGAGATATTTTGAACTGCACAATGTCTTTGCACTTGAAATGGTTAGGGTGTACAGAATGAAGTCTCTGAAAGAAACATAAAGTTGGCAGCACCAGAATGATTGGCTCAGCGTACACGCCAGTTCTTCTGTTGCTAGCTGGGATTGAGTGTCCTGGAAGAACTTGATACCACCAGAAAATTACTAGCAGACATCAATAAGAGAAGACTAAAATAAAATGGCCATGTGTCACGTGGCAAAAACACGGACCTCATGGCAACCATTTTGTCAAGGCAAAACAGTGGCAATAAAGGAAGAAAGGCAGATTTCCAATCTCATACATCGAGAACATAACCAACATTAGTGGTACCAAAGGAAATAAGAGGGAAGCAGGGAGAATTTTAAATATCAGCTAAGTAACATAACTCTTGAGAGTCACGGAGTTATCTCCCATGTAGAATTTCTCAAACCCAACACAGTTTGCGCTACCCATTCAGCTAGCATAGACGCTAGCCACAAAGCATAAAGTGGTAAGCTCTGAGAAATTCTGCATGGGAGGTAACTCAGTGACTCTCAAGAGTTATGTCACTTAGTCAGCATCAGTGGCCTAAATATTCACGAAATTGTCCACAAAACTCAAGACAGAGCCGTTTGGAAGAGTGTGGCCGTGCCAAAGAATTGCAGCAGGTAACACTGAACCTGGTGACGCCGACAGGTGAGGTGAAGTGAGCTGGGATTGAACTCAAGTTATCGGATCTGGAGATAGCCGATTTCAAGGCGAAATTTGTTCACTAGGTATTCATCACACTCCCACAATTCCAGATGTTCCCCAACCAAACCTGTCAATGATAATCTGGCAGATTTTATGAACCTGCACGAAATCCCATCTGTTGGCAAGGTATTGGAAAGGGAAAGGGGAGTGAAATCAGGACCTGTTATACCTGTTCAATAGTCTGTCCTCCCCCTCGAACACACACACACACACACACCTCTCTCTCTCTCTCTCACACACACACACACTCTCACACACACACACACTCTCACACACATACACACACACACACACACACACACACACATACACACACACACACACACATTCACACACACACATACGCCAGCACACACGCACATGCACGTCTTATCTGCTTTTCAATTGCACAGTTGCACATGTGCACATGCATACACACACTTTCCTTTTCACAAAGACACACACACGCGGGCGCGCGCCCCCCCCCCCCCACACACACACACATACGCACGCACGCACGCACAACACACACACACACACACGCACACACGCATTTACTTTCCCTTTCTTCCAAACATTCACACACACGCGCGCGCGAGCACACGCATGCACACACACACACACACACACACACACACACACACAACACAAACACACACACACACACACTCACGCACACACACACACACACACACCACACACACACACACACACACACTCACGCACACACACCACACCACAACAACAAGCGTATCAACAAGGGCAACAACTCACCTGAGTGTTTCCTGGCAGCGTGACAGAAGCGGAAGTGAACAGGAGGGGTGTGCGAGACTGTGAGACAGACAGACAGACAGACAGAAGACAGACAGACAGACAGACAGACAGACAGACAGACAGAGAGATTGAGAGAGAGAGAGACAGCAGACGACAGACGAGACAACAGACAGACAGGGGAGAGAGAGGGGAGAGACAAGGAGGAAGAGAGAGAGAGAGGAGAAGGGGAGAGAGAGAAAGAGAGAGAGGGGGAAGGAGAGAGAAAAGAGAGAGAGAGGGAGAGAGAAAGAGAGAAAGAAGGATGGAGAGAGAGAAAGAGAGAGAGAGGGAGAGAGAGAGAAAGAGAGAGAAGGATGGAGAGAGAAAGAGATAAAGAGAGAGGGAGAGAGAGAGAAAGAGAGAGAGAGAGAGAAAGAGATAGAGAGAGAGGGAGAGAGAGAAAGAGAGAGAGGGAGAGAGGGAGAGAGGGAGAGAGACAGAGGAGGAGGAGAAAGAGAGAGAGAGAAGGAAGAGAGAGAGAAAGAGAGAGAGAGACAGACAGAGAGATGTTTTATTCATATTCAAAGGCTATAAGCGCTAATGAAGCGTCACAAATGCACACAGCATAAAACTGGATAACAGCCCTCTGCGTACAATGCTAACTTTACTCTTTCCATAAGCTTGTACCTAGACGTGTCACAGGGATACGAACTTGGAGACATGAAGCTGGACGTGAAGTCTGGTCATGCTGTTTCAGTTTCAGTTTCAGTTTCTCAAGATGACGTCTACGCGCTCGGAACGAATTCCATATGCACTAACGTCACAGGCCCACGTGTATGGTGATCGTGGCACAAGCCTAAAGCCCGCACATAAACCCATGAGCTGGCCAGGTCCTGAGGCCCTACCTAGACTACGTTTTACTTAGTCTATATTTTATACTGGTATTTTATCAGCCCACCACTGGAATAATCTTGGTTACATGTAAATGACATGTGTATCTGTGTATCTGGTTGTGGGCTGGTCATGATGTAGATGTGGAATGTGTCTTCACTCCATCTGTCAAGCGCCGCTGTGGTCTTCTCTGGTTCCAAACCCAGGCATCTGGGTGTTCATCATCATCATCATCATCATCATCATCGTCATCATCATCAGGTGCCCTGCCGCATGGCGTTGGCGATCATGGACTTCCATCTGTCTCTATCTCTCGTTGCCCCTAGCATCTCCCCCACCCTCCTCGTCCACAGCCACTCTGCAAGTCCGTCCAGCATTTTCTCCTTGGGTCTACCCGGTGCTCTCTTTCCCTCCAGCTTTCCCGTTGTGACCAGGTGCTCCAAATCCCCCTTCCTCATAAAATGGCCTATAAATGTTGCCTGTCTCTTCCTAATCTTCCTTACGAGTGATCTACTTGTGTCTGCATCCATCAAAACTGTCTCGTTTGTTTTTTTTGCTGTCCATGGAACCCTCAACATTCTTCTTAGAAACCACATCTCGGCTGCCTCAATCTTGTTCTGGCTTTGCTTGTTGACTGTCCACGCCTCGCATCCGTACAACAGTATTGGTTTTATATAACATTCAAGGACTCTCTTCCTGGGTGTTGTAGGCTCTAAAAGCTGGCTGGTGTGGCATCATCCTGGTCAGGATGGCCTGACCACTTGATCTGTTGTTTTGTATTGTGATGCTGGACATGCGTTGTTCCAACTATCTCTTCAGATCTAGACTCATTAATTAACCCTTTGACCACATCCTGTCCCCAAGCATCCTCCACTGACTATCATGCTAGTAAAGCAAAAACTTAACCCTTTGATTCTCTCACCCTATCCACCAGCTTCCTGCAGGAAGCTGATGGATAGGGTGGAGGAATCAAAGGGTTAATTTTTTTCAGTTGGTGGATAGGGTGTGGGAGCCAAAGGGTTAAATAGGGCATGTTCTGAAGTCGAAATATATATCGCAATTTAAATGTTTCGTATGAAGCAACAAACCAATACCTTCAGAGAGAGGAGAAGAGAGAGAGAGAGAGAGAGAGAGAGAGAGAGAGAGAGGGGAGAGAAAGAGAGAGAGAGAGAGGAGAGAAAGATGAGAGAGAGAAAGAGAAAGAGAAGAAAAAGATGAGAGAGAGAAGAGAGAAAGAGAAAGAAAGAGAGAGATTGAGAGAGAGAGAGAGAGAGAGAGAAGAGAGAAAAAGAGAGAAAGAGAGAGAGGAGAGAGAGAGGAGAAGAGAAAGAGGGAGAGAGGAAAGAGAGACGAGGATTGAGAGAGAGAGAAGAGAGAAGAGAGGAAGGAGAGAGAGAGAGAGAGAGAGAGACGAGATGAGAGAGAAATTAAAAGGCCAAGACAGACAGAGAGAGGAACAGAAGACGAAAGTACGCAGACGGCAGCAGAAATCTACACAAACAGGCCATTTAAATACGGTATAACAGGAACAAGTTATGTGCATTGCATTTTAAAACAGACATGGCCACGAGGGAATGGAAAATGTCATTAACCCTTTGATTCTGTTGTGGAAAGCATCCTGATGGCACCCTGCTAGCAAAGCAACTTAACCCTTTGATTCCTCACCCTGTTCACCAGCATCCTGCATTGCCAACCATGCTAGCAAAGCAAAAACTTAACCCTTTGATTCCCTTACCCTGTCCACCAGCATCCTGCATTACCAACCATGCTAGCAAAGCAAAAACGTAACCCTTTGATTCCCTCACCCTGTCCACCAGCATCCTGCATTACCAACCATGCTAGCAAAGCAAAAACTTAACCCTTTGATTCCCTCACCCTGTCCACCAGCATCCTGCATTACCAACCATGCTAGCAAAGCAAAAACTTAACCCTTTGATTCCTCACCCTGTCCACCAGCAGCCTGCATTACCAACCATGCTAGCAAAGCAAAAACTTAACCCTTTGATTCCCTCACCCTGTCCACCAGCATCCTGCATTGCCAACCATGCTAGCAAAGCAAAAACTTAACCCTTTGATTCCTCACCCTGTCCACCAGCATCCTGCATTACCAACCATGCGAGCGAAACAAAAACTTAACCCTTTGATTTCCTCACCTGTCCACCAGCATCCTGCATTACCAACCATGCTAGCGAAACAAAAACTTAACCCTTTGATTCCCTTACCCTGTCCACCAGCATCCTGCATTACCAACCATGCTAGCGAAACAAAAACTTAACCTTTGATTTCCTCACCCTGTCCACCAGCATCCTGCATTACCAACCATGCTAGCTAAGCAAAAACTTAACCCTTTGATTTCCTCACCCTGTCCACCAGCATCCTGCATTACCAACCATGCTAGCGAAACAAAAACTTAACCCTTTGATTTCCTCACCCTGTCCACCAGCATCCTGCATTACCAACCATGCTAGCGAAACAAAAACTTAACCCTTTGATTCCTCACCCTGTCCACCAGCATCCTGCATTACCAACCATGCTAGCGAAACAAAAACTTAACCCTTTGATTTCCTCAGCCTGTCCACCAGCATCATGCATTGCCAACCATGCTAGCTAAGCAAAAACTTAACCCTTTGATTCCTTCACCCTGTCCACCAGCATCCTGCATTACCAACCATGCTAGCAAAGCAAAAACTTAACCCTTTGATTCCTCACCCTGTCCACCAGCATCCTGCATTGCCAACCATGCTAGCAAAGCAAAAACTTAACCCTTTGATTCCCTCACCCTTCCTGCAGGAAGCTGGTGGATAGGGTGAGGGTGTCAAAGGGTTAAGATTTTGCAGTTGGTAGATAGGGTGCGGGAGTCAAAGGGTAAAAAAAAGGGCATGTCACCTTATGAAGGGGTGTGAACAGTATTTAACAACAGATATTACACAAACGTATGCTCATAACATATACAAACATGTATATAATAATAATAATAATAATAATAATATGATAATATACAATATTTATATGCGCAAAATCTTGATAAAATCAAATCTAAGCGCTAAAACAGACACACACGCACGCACGCACGCACACACACGCACGCACGCACGCACGCACGCACACACACACACACACACACACACACACGCACACGCACACGCACACGCACACACACACGCACACGACTATAAATGGGGAGAAAGAATAAAAACAATGGAAAATTATAAAGAGCATATGAATGTGTATTAATGAAGCTGGGTAAAACATCACATACAATTGATATTTGTGACCCGCAATCTATCCACAAGTCTCTTTTGACATTTATATGGAAATATCACACGCTTCTTGGCACCTTCATTTATTGATGATATGATCAATTTACAGGTGTTTGGATTTCATATCTAGATGGAATTAAATTGTTAGGAAAATCGTTTAGACTGAGGAAACGTAAAACAACGAATATTCCATCCTCAGAGAGAAAGAGAGAGAGAGGGAGAGAGAAAGAGAGGAAGAGAGATAGAAAGGGAAAGAGAGAGAGAGACAGACAGACAGATAGACAGAGAGGTAGAGAGAACGAGAGAGACAAAGAGACAAAGAGAGGGGGAAAGAGAGAGAGAGAGAGAAAGAGACAGAGGGAGAGAGAAAGTGAAGAAGAGAGAGACAGAGAGAGAGACAGAGAGAGACAGAGAGAGGAAGAGAAAAAGAGAAAGAGGGAGAGAGAAAGTGAGGTAGAGAGAGAGAGAGAAACAGACAGACAGACAGACGGACAGACAGAGAGACAGAGACAGAGACAGAGACAGAGAGAGAAAGATGGATGTTTTCAAGTTTCCATAAGCCAGCCACTAATGCCTTACACGATCTCAAACGCACATATTCGAAATTCTGCATGTGTATACTCAAGCAAGGGGTTTAGGCATTGTCAGATCTGTACATGTTGATCTGGCAGAATCTAAAAAAAAACACACAAAAAACCCTCCAGCTAGGCAGAAGTGCTGGGCGGATCGAACCCAGGAACTTTTACATCAAGAAGACCGACATTTATCCGCTTGATTCCTGTACCTTTCATAGAAGAAAAGAGAAAGACCGTGTATTATTTTGATTGAATGATTTGGTTCAGTTTTTACGTCGACACCTACCTCAGGTGATATGGCCGACGGGGATAACCATCCCAGGGAAGTGGGGGAAGGGGGACCTACCTACTCCTATACCGACACCACCAGAACAACAATGATGTTAAAATTGGGACAGTCAGAAGGCGAGTTTTGAAGTAGCGTACTCCGGGATTCGAACTCTCAACCATTAGCATGTGAAGCCGACGCTCAAACCAACTGAGCCACTGGGGCCCGCCCGTGTAGTTAGCTGAATGATCGAGGCCATACAGGCGTGCAGGCAGGCAGGCAGGCAGGCAGGCAGTCAAGCGACAGACAAACTTGTGATAAGAAAGTTTGGGCAGTTTGAGCCCTTGGCAGAGACTTTGGGTGGCGCCTGTATGTTTGCCCTTTTCGTCTGTCTCTCCCTTGTGTGTGTGTGTGTGTGTGTGTGTGTGTGTGTGTGTGTGTGTGTGTGTGTGTGTGTGTGTGTGTGTGTGTATGTGTGTGTGCCATTGCTTGCCCCGCCACTCACACGTTCCAGACGTATTGGTGACTTGGGATTTCAGAGGACTCTCTCTCTCTCTCTCTGTCTCTCTCTCTCTGTCTCTCTCTCTCTGTCTCTGTCTCTGTCTGTGTGTGTGCTTGTATGTGTGTTTGTATGTGTGTGTGTGTTTGTATATGTGTGTGTTTGTGTGTGTGTGAGTGTGTGTATGTGTTTGTGTGTGTGTGAGTGTATGTATGTGTATGTGTGTGTGTGTGAAACAGAGAAAGATATGCGTGCATGTGTGTGCGTGAGAGAGAGATTTGAAGTCTTTGATTTATGCTTCTCTGTCCGTCTGTCTGTCTGCATGTCTCTCTCCCTCTCTCTCTCTCTTTTTTCTCTCTCTCTCCCCTCTGTCTCTCTGTCTCACTCTTTTGTTCTCTCTCTCTCTGTCAGGCTTGAAATGATTTGATGACAATGTTAGCTGAATTTTAGCAATGGCAGAAGTTGAAAACTGACTAAACCAGATTGTATTGTGTCGTTTGTCTTATTGTCGGAGAAGAAAGACAAGTCATTCATTCTCAATGTGTGTCTCTAAAGAGAGAGGAGAGAGATGAAGAGAGAGAGAAGAGAGAAGAAGGAATGAGAGGCAGAAGACGAGAGAGAAGAGAGAAGAGAGAGAGAGAGAAGAGAGAGAAGAGAGAGAGAAGAGAGAGAAGAGAGAGAAAGAGAGAAGAAAGAGAGAGAAGAGAGAGAAAGGAGAAGAGAGAGAGAAAGAAGAGAGAGAGAGAGAGAAAGAAACGACAGAAAGAGACGAGAGAGAGAGAGAGAGAGAGAAGAAAGAGCAGAAAGAGAGAAGGAAAGAGGAGAAGAGAGAGAGAAGAGAGAGAGAGAAGGGGAGAACGACAGAAAGAGACAGAGAGAGAGGGGAGAGAGAAGAAGAAAGAGAAGAGAGAGAGAGAGAGAGAGAGAGGAAGAACGACAGAAAGAGACAGAGAGAGAGAGAGAGAGAGAAGAAAGGCAGAAAGAGAGAGAGAGAGAAAGAACAACAGAAAGAGACAGAGAGAGAGAGAGGAAGAACGACAGAAAGAGACAGAGAGAGAGAGAGAGAGAGAGGAGAGAAAGAACGACAGAAAGAGACACAGAGAAAGAGAGAGGAAGAAAGGCAGAAAGAGAGAGAGAGAGAGAGAGAAAGAAAGAAAAGAGAGAGACAGAGACAGAGAAAGAAAGACAGAAAGAGAGAGAGAGACATGGAAAGAGAGACCCAGACAGACACACAGACAGACAGACAGACAGACACACAGATCCGAAAGGACGATCAAACGAAATCACACCAAACAATTTTTCAAAACTGTTTTCTCATGGGGGGGAAATCATAGAGATTAGTCACATGAAGGCGCCGCTCTGTTTGACTATAGCATGATTTATATTTCGCTTCGTGTCTCTACTGTTACTCACGCTGGTGACCAAAACCTGTATCGTGGTAGCAGTGGTACCAGACACAAGCAACAGTGATGGTGGTAGAGGTGGTGGTAGTGATGATAATACCAGTGGTAACAGCAGACCCTTGAATGTTACATAGAACCAATACTGTTGTACGGATGCGAGGCGTGGACAGTGAGCAAGCAAAGCCGGAACAAGATTGAGGCAGCCGAGATGTGGTTTCTAACAAGAATGTTGAGAGTTCCATGGACAGCAAAGAAAACAAACGAGACAGTCTTGATGGAGGCAGACACAAGTAGATCACTCATAAGGAAGATTAGGAAAAGACAGGCAACATTTAGAGGCCATTTTATGAGGAAGGGGATTTGGAGCACCTGGCCACAACGGAAAACTGGAGGGAAAAAGAGCACCGGGTAGACCCAGGGAGAGAATGCTGGACGGACTTGCAGAATGGCTGGGGATGAGGAGGGTGGGGGAGATGCTGGGGCAACGAGAGATAGAGATGGTTGGAAGTCCATGGTCGCCAACACCATGCGGCAGGGCACCTGATGATGATGATGATGATGAACAGCAGAACAGACGGGTAGGTAGACCCAGGGAGAAAATATCGGACGGACTTGCAGGTGGCTGAGGACAGAGAGGGTGGAAGATGTGCTTGCAGCGACAAGGGATAGATGCATATGGAGGGCCATGATCGCCAACGCCATGCGGCAGGGCACATGATGATGATGATGATGATGATGATGATGATGATGATGATGATGATGATGATGATGATGATGATGTGATGATGATGATGATGAGATGATGATGATGATGATGACAGGCGGGCACGGGTCAAGTGGGTTAATGCTGGACTTCCAAAAGGAAGAACTTGGGGTTGGTTCGCCAGGAAGTCTTTGCTGAAACTCTTTGATATCAAATATCGATCCCGTCCTCTGGCGCCCTCCCCAACTGTCCCTGCGGTCAAGAAGACCAAACCACGGAGCATATACTCCAAAGATGTCCCCTTCACCAGGTGGCAAGACAGGACGTGTGGCCGACAGACACTCCGC
>JAPXFY010000013.1:82602645-82607645 GCA_030674185.1 Monoplex corrugatus | reverse complement strand
AAATAAAAAGGAAAAGAAGGCAGTTAGGCCATTCTTACAATCTTCCTTCTCATACAAAAATCATTACGGAAACTCTGGAGTTTGTTTTTCTCAAGGTCACTGTGACATTCAATAAGCTTCAGATGACGTGGAATGTGATGAACGAAGACAGTGGTCATCATCATCATCATCATCATCATCATCATCATCATCATCAGGTGCCCTGCCGCATGGCGTTGGCGACCATGGACTTCCAACTATCTCTATCTCTCGTTGCCCCCAGCATCTCCCCCACCTCTTTATCCCCAGCCACTCTGCAAGTCCGTCCAGCATTCTCTCCCTGGGTCTACCTGGTGCTCTCTTTCCCTCCAGCTTTCCCGTTGTGACCAGGTGCTCCAAATCCCCCTTCCTCATAAAATGGCCTATACATGTTGCCCGTCTTTTCCTAATCTTCTTTATGAGTGATCTACTTGTGTCTGCTCCATCAAGACTGTCTCGTTTGTTTTCTTTGCTGTCCATGGAACTCTCAACATTCTTCTTAGAAACCACATCTCGGCTGCCTCGATCCTGCTCTGGCTTTGCTTGCTGACTGTCCAAGCCTCGCATCCGTCCAACAGTATTGGTTCTATATATAACATTCAAGGACTCTCTTTCTGATGTTAATTGATAGGCGTTTGTTGGTAAGACAGTGGTAGATTGTTGTAACAGTGAAAATAAAAAATGACCTATTTTCAGAAGTTTCTGAGAAAGTATTGTTGATACACTTTTCTCAGAGAGTGATATTGTAGAAGTGTTTGTGGGTTGTGTAATCTTGATCTTGACGTCATGGTTTATTTTCAAACTTATGCATTCGGCAGTCCTAAACGGTCCACATCTTTGAGCAACATTTGATAATGACCCATTCAGAAACATTGACAAAATCGTGCTGACACAAGCGCGTACACGCGTGCAAGCGCGTGCGCGCACTCGCACATATGCACATACAAACATATAAGCACACACACACACACAGATACATACACACATACATGCGCATATACATACATACATACATACATACATACATACATACATACACAACACACACACATTCATAAACATACACACACACAACATACAACAAAACACAAACATACATACACACACATATACACAAACACACACACATTCACAAACATACACACACACACACATATATACAAAAACACACACACAACACACACACACACACACACACAACACACACACACACACACACAACACAATAGATAGATAATAGATAGATGATAGATAGATAGATAATGATAGATAGATAGAAAAGATAGATAGATAGACAGATATGCGCACAAACAATGCAAACACAAACAAATAAACAAACGAATAAATAAATAAACACACACGCACATACATACACATCTCTGGTCGATATGAAACATTATCTTCCGATTTTAAAAAAGAATGGGGGATTTTAAAAAAAGAGGTGGCGTGTTAAAACTGATTCTTCCTAATATTCCCAAGGGATTTGTGTCTGTCTGTTTCTCTGTACAAATTGTCGAGGGTCGGGAGGGTTGAAAGATTTGCACAAACGACTAGACTCTACACTCTAGGAGAATATCAAGGACACAGAGCTGGTCTAATGGGGTGGTTTTTTATTTGTATTAAAAATGTTCCTACAGTTCCAGCTCTTTGCTGTTGTTGTTTGTTTGTTTGTTTGTTTTTTGGATTGTCTGTTGTTTGTTGTTGTTTATGTTTTTTTTGTATTAAAATGTTCCTACAGTTCCACTCTTTGCTGTTGTTGTTTGTTTGTTTGTTTTTGGATTGTCTGTTGTTTGTGGTTTTATTTATGTTTTTATTTGTATTAAAAATGTTCCTACAGTTCCACCTCTTTGCTGTTTTGTTTGTTTTTTTGGATTGTCTGTTTTTGTTGTTGTTGTTTATGTATGTTTTTTTCGAATGCGAGTACGCATGTTTATTTTATTTTATCATTTATTTATTTATTTATTTATTTATTTATTATCTATCTTCTATCTATCTATTATCATTTATTTATTATTTTTTTTATTTATTCATCTATTTATTCATTTATTTATTTATTGTTTATTTATTTTGTTTGTTTATCATCTATTTATTTATTTATCTATTTAGTTATTTATTCATTTATATATTTTTTTCATTTTATTTATTTATCTATTTGTTTTTGCTGAAGAATTTTGCCAGGCACAACTCCTTTGATGCCGTATAGGGCAGTGGCACCATGCTGCTACCAGGGAGAGTAACACGGCATTTCACCGGGAAAAAAATTAAGGTGTGACCCAAGCAATTTCCGCCCTCCGTCAACAACAACAACAACAATAACAACAACAACACACCAATAACAACAACAACAACAACCGAACAGACAAAAAATAATAACAACAACAAAAATTCAACCCTACCCATATTCCAGAAATGATCAGAAACGGAAGCGGAACGTATTCAGGTTCTAGTTTCTGTGGCTCAAGACGATGGCCGCACAATCAGAATAAATTCCATAAGCAAAGGAACGTTCTGAGCTTACCACTTTATGCTCTGTGGCTACGTCTATGCTAGCTGAATGGGTAGCGCAAACTGTGTTGGGTTTGAGAAATTCTACATGGGAGATAACTCCGTGACTCTCAAGAGTTATGTTACTTAGTTTGATATTTAAAATTCTCCCTGCTTCCCTCTTATTTCCTTTGGTAAATTCCATAAACGTTGACAGCACAGACCACAGCTCCGTCTGAACGGCAGACATAATACAACGAAATCTTACTTATCATCATCATGTGCCCTGCTGCATGGCGTTGGCGATCATGGCCCTCCATATGTATCTATCCCTTGTTGCCGCAAGTACATCTTCCACCCTCTCTGAACTCAGCCACCCTGCAAGTCCGTCTAGCATTTTCTCCCTGGGTCTACCTGGTGCTCTCTTTCCCTCCAGCTTTCCTGTTGTGACCAGGTGCTGTAATTCCTCTTTCCTCATAGAATGGCTCATAAATGTTGCCTGTCTTTTCCTAATCTTCCTTATGAATGATCTACTTGTGTCTGCTTCCATCAAGACTGTCTCGTTTGTTTTCTTTGCTGTCCATGGAACTCTCAACATTCTTCTTAGAAACCACATCTCGGCTGCCTCGATTTTGTTCTGACTTTGCGTGTTGACCTTACTTATATCCGGTGTGAAAGAACTCAAGTTCAAGCTTATATTGTTTATAGCCCAGCCGAGTACTAGAGCTATATCAGGGCTAACACCACGTCAAAAACGACAACCAGGATTAAGATAAGAAAAGAAAAAAAAAAAAACGGTTAAAAACCATGCTCACCGTTGACCTTAAGGTTTAAAATGCATTTAAAGAAAACTATACTCAGACGAGCACCAGGTTGACCCAGGGAGAAAATGTTGGACGGACTTGCAGGGTGGGTGAGGGCAGATAGCGTGGGAGATGTACTTGCAGCGACAAGGGATAGATTCGTATGGAGGGCCATGATCCCCCAACGCCATGCGGCAGGGCACATGATGATCATGATGATACTTATACATAAAACCATATAAGGTGAAATCTATTGATCTCGAGTGAAAACTGGAAAATTGCTTCGGGAGGGACGATTATGGGCTTCCATCTGTCTCTATCTCTTGTAGCCTCAAGCATCTCTTTCACCCTCCTTGTCCCCAGCCACTCTGCAAGTCCGTCCAGCATCTTCTCCCTGGGTCTACCCAGTGCTCTCTTTTCCTCCAGCTTTCCCGTTGTGACCAGGTGTTCCAATTCCCCTTTCCTCATAAAATGGCCTATAAATGTTGCCTGTCTTTTCCTGCCTGCCTCCATCAAGACTGTCTCGTTTGTTTTCTTTGCTGTCCATGGAACTCTCAACATCCTTCTCAGAAACCACATCTCGGCTGCCTTAATCTTATTCTGGCTTTGCTTGTTGACTGTCCACGCCTCGCAACCGTACAACAGTATTGGTTCTATATAACAGTCGAGAACTCTCTTCTGATGTTAATTGATAGCATTTGTTGGTAAGAACGCTTGTCATCTTCTTGAATGCTGTTTGGCCTGGCCGATTCTGCTGGCTATTTCTGATGTTTGTGCATCTGCCTCTGGTGAAATGATCATTCCCAGGTAAATATTTAAACTTATCAACCATTATGTAACTATATTTGCTCGTAATTTCGTAGCGTTATATATGCAATATAGGATACAAAAAGTTCCTAAGTTTGCTTTTATTCTGATTTTGTCAAAAGTACATGAACTCGAAAAGGACATGGGTTTTCATAAAATTTACGTTGAATGCACTCCTGCCGAATTTCCACACATAGAAGGACAGAAAGGCAAAGCATGTACTTCATCTTCATTTATATTGCTACATAATAACGCTATTAATGCATTGTCAGGAACGCTTTAAAACGATTATGATGTAATTCAGTATCTGATATGCTAAAATCTGAACATTGTTGATGTACATTAATTATAACTTTCAATATATAATGAAAGATGTTTCAGAAACGAAGTGATGGAGAAAGAGAAAGAGAGAGAGGGAGGGAGGGAGGAGGGAGATGAGAGACAGACAGAGAGAGAGAAAAGAGAGAGAGAGAGAGAGTGAGTGTGTGGTGTGTGTGTGTGTGGTGTGTGTGTTGGTTGTGTGTGTGGTGATGTGTGTGTGGTGTGTGTGTGTGTTGGGGGGTTTTGTGTGTGTGTGACAGAGAAGCGAGACAGAGACAGAGAGATAGAGACATAGACAGACAGACAGAGACAGAGCGACAGAGACAGAGACAGAGACAAAGTATGAGAGAGAGAGTGAGTGTGTGTGTGTGTGTGTGTGTGACGCAGAAAGACAGAGACAGACAGACAGACAGAGACAGAGAGAGACGGAGAGAGAAACTTGAAACTTCAAAACACTTAATTACTCAAGGATGGCAGCATTAGGTCTGGCTTGATCTATCGTATAGTACACACACACACACACAGGCACAGAGAGAAAAGGAGAGAGAGAGAGAGAGAGAGAGAGAG
>JAPXFY010000013.1:82592645-82595145 GCA_030674185.1 Monoplex corrugatus | reverse complement strand
CGAACACGAAAACGACGTCAGCAACTTTCCACCAAACACTCCAAGATAAAGCGGATCTTGTCAGTGGCTTTCTATGCAGCAGAGGACAGTAGGTGACACAATACACTCATTACTCCCCCTGGACGAAGGACTCTGGGCAGTTGACAGTCCATGAAAGCATTCCTGGGAGAAAGCGAGAGGGACAGAGAGAGAGAGAGAGGGAGAGACACATGTATTCCATTCGAATGGCCCCTCCACTCACGAAGAGCTGTCACACTGAGTTGTCACCCCGATGGATATTCCTTGGGTCCAGGTGTGTACGGTAAACATTTATTCAGGAACACACCGGTGGGAAGAGAGGATTTTCTGATCGCCATATATCACTACACTATGTAGGTCTTTGATTAAATTGTGTTGTTGTGTAGAGTATTTATCACAGCGGATATAAACAACTGACACAGTAGGAAAAGAGGTTTTCCTGATTGCAGTGAATCAACCATAGAACGCTGTAACATGCTGTAAAGTGTAAACATATACATATACATATATGCCACATACACACAAGATGTATATATTAATATATATATATTTTATATATATATATATATATATATATATATATATATATATATACATAGATAGATAGATACATAGATAGATAGATAGATATATACACATCTAAAGAAGAAGAATTCTGTCGGTACACACTGATATTAGTGTGTGCTCCAGTGGTTGTATACACACGCACACACACACACACACACACACACATATATATATATATATATATATATATATATATATGTGTGTGTGTGTGTGTGTGTGTGTGTGTGTGTGTGTGTGTGTGTGTGTTGTGTTCATTCCTGAATAAACAGTCCCCCGAGGAAGGCTCAAAACTCTAGTCTGTTGTCTTGTTTCTTTGGTTTATCTACTATATATATATATATAGTAGATAAACCATATATATATATATATATATATAGATAGATAGATAGATAGATAGAGAGATAGAGAGATAGACAGACAGACAGACAGACAGATAGATAGATAGATAGATAGACAGACAGACAGACAGATAGATAGACAGACAGACAGACAGACATATAGACAGATAGATAGATAGATAGATAGATAGATATAGATAGATAGATATGTATATTATCGGCCCAGATACACAACTATGCAGACGCAGTAGGGAAGGAAATATTTTCTTTTTCTCTCCTCTTTCACTTTCTTCATATCATACAACTTCCTCAAACTGGGTTTCACACGGAAATCGAATACAGTAGAAAATGTAACCGTCTTCAAGGTCTTCGACAAAATGTGTGTGTTTTAACACAAAACCATTGTATTCTAATTCATTTTTCAAACCATAGAGGCACAAGTATAACAGTAGCGGTAGGTAACGAAACTGCAGTAGGGAAGACACGCCACATAAAACGTTGTGTTCTAAAACGAAATATTCCTTTTCGTTAACACAGATATGTAGACCAGACACTGTTGAAAAAAAAAAAGAAGCTTCGATGATCATCACAAATCGCACAGAATATCATGTTCAAAACTCACACAGAATATCATGGTCAAAACTCACACAGAAGGTCATGGTCAAAACTATTCCAGCACAGATACATAATCAGAACGGACGCGGAAGGAAAAGAAGCGTAACCTCCTCACCACAAAATCACACACATTGTTGTGTTGTAAATCACAAAACCCTAATTCTCTGCACCAGATTTATATGTTTATCACACAAGTTGTATTTTTCTAAACCACAGAACCCTAATTCTGAGCACGATTTATATGTTTATCACACAAGTTGTACTTTTCTAAACCACAGAAGTCTATTTCTGAGCACAGGTTTATATGTATATTACACAATTGTTGTGTTCGAAATCACAGAACCTTAATTCTGAGCATACAGATTGATATGTATATCACACAATTGTTATGTTCTGAATACATTTCTGAGCACAAGACTTATATGTATATCACAAAAGTTGTACTTTTCTAAACCACAGAAGTCTATTTCTGAGCACAGATTTATATGTATATCACACAAGTTGTACTTTTCTAAACCACAGAAGTCTATTTCTGAGCACGGGTTTATATGTATATCACACAAATTGTTGTGTTCTAAACCATAGATCTATATTTCTGAGCACAGATTAATATGTATATCACACAAATTGTTGTGTTCTAAACCACAGAACTCTATTTCTGAGCACACAGATTAATATGTATATCACAAAATTGTTGTGTTCTAAACCACAGAACTCTATTTCTGAGCACACACATTTATATACAATATGAGTATATTAAGTATGTCAGACCCTGTAGAAAATTAGGTTTGAAAATCAAGAATCGCACAAAATATTGTGTTCTAAACTGATGATACACATATCTTTTCTCACCACAGATGCACAATGACAGCGGACCCGTTGTGAATTATTATCATTATTATTATTATATATTATTATTATTATTATTATTATTATTATTATTATTATTATTATTATCTGTA
>JAPXFY010000013.1:82570145-82590145 GCA_030674185.1 Monoplex corrugatus | reverse complement strand
AAAAAAAAGAAAGAAAGAAAAGGAAAGAGAAATAAGAAACCTGTCAACCTGACGTTAGTCAAAACACATCCCAAAATGTCAGTGTAATTGAAACTTGTGTCTGTCATCTTTGGTCAGATTTTCTTTTCTTCCGTACCAGTCCGGTAATAAGTCATGAGGTTTCCCCCTTTAATACACTCAATCCGTATCTCTGAAACGTGTTTAGATGGGTAATGCACACGTGTACACACGCGACACGCAACACGCACACACACCACACACACTCCACACACACACACACACACAACACACACACACACACACACACACACACACACACACACACACATACACACACCGATTAAGATACTGACAGTACAGCGGCGATATCTTTTACTCGAAGTTAAATTTCTCTGCTGTGATGAAATCTGAAAGGTTACGCAACGAGACAGCACTTGCGATAATTTCCCCGTTATCTCTTTGATTTTGTAACCACAACAACGGCCCATAATTTGTTGTATATCTTGCTAATCTACGCTATTACAGTCAACATTTCACCTTTCTTATCTCCTGCGTTTAACTGGCGTTTATCTTCGATTTGGCGGTCATTGTTTATCTAAACTTTATGGACACTGGTTCTCGTTTGTTTGATAAAGATTGTGCAAAGTAATATAATTACTGTTTAAGCTAATCTCAGATACCGACACCTGACTTGAGTCATACAGTTAAAAATTAGTTTTCAACCGGGTAAGTGGCTGAGCAGATTTTGTAGTGGTTGTCGCCTATCACTTCCATAACATGATATATGCCTACTTTACTGGGCTGTGGGCTTTTTAAAGAGTTTAGATCATGAACTAGATCATTCCCTACTACAATGCGAAGCACCGTACAATTTTCGTTTTCGTTTTTTTTTTTTTAAAGTGAATATCATGAAACAGCCCTGAGGCTGATTTTATTTTTTTCAGACCACAACATTAAGCAAGATTTTTTTTTCTTTCTTTCTTCTTCGTCTTCTTCCAGAAACATTAGTGTGCTGAATGATCCAGCCCCCAAAATCAAAGTTATCCTTCTCTGTCCTGCCTGATCATATCGTCGCTTCTAGAATTTTTCCCGCTGTACTATTCTGTTACAGGTAATCCTGCTTTTAGCACGTTGCTGCACACGTCAAAACACACTTCCTCCACAGAAACGTCTCAACTCCAAACCTGCGACAACACCTTCTTATCTTTGCAAATAACTCGGAGAGAGGTGGGGGGGGGGAGTGGGGGGTAAGGGGGTTTGCAGCTAAAATACTAACACGGAGCTAGAGCGAGTTTGCACACATTTTAACTATCACCTCACCGCATCAGACCCCAGTTGTGAGAGTTTCCAGCAAAAAAAAAGCAAGTTCTTCCTTCCCCAAGCCACACAGAGGAAGGTGGAAAAAGAAGCTCTCGGTCTCAGCGATGTCGAAGCAGATAAATATTTCTCCGTCGAAAGAAGGAGGACCGCCAGTGGAAAGCTAGAAGGTCGCTGGAAGAAGTGGAAGACGACCAGAAGGCAGCGGTGGATATAGAAACAAAGTCACTTTCTGTCCAACTCCAGGGCAGTGGCGACAAAGAGTCCTGTTGGCGCTCTAATGGATGTTTGTATAGACTGAGTGGGTCGAGCACGGGCTTTTAAAGCTACAAGGATTGAGTTTTGGGATGGGATATGCAGATTTCTGTGGCCCTGCTACATGGAAACAAACAGAAGTGACAGGTTGGAAAGCCTAAGCCGTGCTGACGGACCCCCCCGTCTTCCTCTCTGACCCATTAAGGTAAATGGAGAGAGGGGAGGCACGGGCTGAAGCTAGTGACATTTTGTTGGGGGGAGTTTAGTGTTTGCAATATTAATATAGATAATGTGTTTGAGTGATTCAGTGGCGGCCCAAAGTATCCAATATGGCCACTCGCAACCACGAGAGGGGAAATGGACCCGCTCTCAGGGACCCCCGTTCCCTGCACGAAACCTCTTGTTTAACCATTGCCGAGGGGAAATTACTTAATGGATGAAATTTCAATACAGCACAAATTCCTTAAAGCTTTTTATTTTTATACGATTTTTCCACTCTCATCAAAGACAGTGTGTGTGTGCGTTTGCAATTTGCCCGTGACTGCGGGTGTTTTAAGCTGATTGCAAAAAGTCCTGTCACGGACACTGGAACAACGAAATGCGCTTTGCTTGCTGAGTGCCCCCCTTGAGTGGCTTTTGGCTGGAACCATTGCAACGACACCGATTCCATTTTATTGGGAGAGGTTACATCAGTTTTGCGTCCCCGCACTCCGGGCAGCGGCACAGAATAATTATGCAGAGGATTTGTATGGTGCAACACTAGCCCTCAAAGACGACAGTCTGATTTTTTTTTCAGAATAAAAAAACAAAACAAAAAAACCAGCAAAATCTCAGGGGACATTTCTATTGTTTTTTGAGGAAATTTTAATTTTAATGAAATAACATGCATTGACAACGAAAGATGGCGTCGTGTTAGCACCCAAAGAGAAAATCGGAGTTATTCTTCTTGAATTACGTCAGTTTATTTCATTATGGTTTCAGATGACGTTGCACAGCTTGGAAAATTCAGTATGTACCTCGTCATAAATCATTTTTGATGCGGGTTCTAATATAATGATAGTAGATGTCATAAGCCTGCGGATGCATCCTGCTCTTCTTCTTCTTCTCTTTTTGCTCCATAGAAAGTCCTCCGGGCGCCGTATCAAAGAACTGTGCATCAGATTCCTCCAGCTCTGTGGGTTATGTGCCAAAGCCTGGGTCTCTGGGTATTCTCTGTCCATTCCCCAATGTTGTCAGTGCGCTCTTTTTCTGTCTTCCCTACCCTGTCACATGTAACACACCCTACCACTCCTTTAACAGTTCCCTGGAGGATTGATTTAGCAAAACTACTGGCTCTTGTTACGTCATCATCATCATCGTGTGCCCTGCTGCATAGCGTTGGCGATCATGGCCTTCCATATACATATATCCCTTGTCGCCACAAGCACATCTTACACCCTGTCTGTCCTCAGCCACCCTGCAAGTCCGTCCAATATTTTCTACCTGGGTCTACCTGGTGCTGTCTTTCCCTCCAGCTTTCCTGTTGTGACCAGGTGCTTCAATTCCCCTTTCCTCATAAAATGGCTTTTAAATGTTGCCTGTCTTTTCCTAATCTTCCTTATCAATGATCTTCTTGTGTCTGCCTCCATCAAGACTGTCTCGTTTGTTTTCTTTGCTGTCCATGGAATTCTCAACATTCTTCTTAAAAACCACATCTCGGCTGCCTCAATCTTGTTCTGGCTCAGCGTGCTGACTGTCCACGCCTCACAACCGTATAACATTATCGGTTCTATACAACATTCAAAAACTCTCTTCCTGATGTTAATTTATGGGCAATTGTTGGTAAGAATGCTTTTCATCTTCTTGAATGTTTTTTGGTTTGGCCGATTCTGCTGGCTATTTCTGATGTGCATCTGCCGTCTGGTGAGATGGCCGTTCCCAGATATTTCAACTTATCAACCTGTCTCAAAGTTGTGCCATTTGCTGATATTTTGCATGAGGGGATTTCATAGTTTTTTTAAACTGATTTCCGTGACTTCCGTCATCTTGCTATTTAGCTCCAACCTTTTATTTTTGCTTTCTATATTTATTATATTCACATGTTACATGGCCACACCAAAGTAGTTGATTTTCTTAACTAAAGTCAACAAATCAGTCTTTCTGTGGTCCACTGTGCTGTTTGATGATTTGTGGCATGTGTTC
The DNA here is from genome assembly GCA_030674185.1 of Monoplex corrugatus. NCBI lineage: Eukaryota > Metazoa > Mollusca > Gastropoda > Littorinimorpha > Ranellidae > Monoplex > Monoplex corrugatus. Next base: position 82,586,392 of record JAPXFY010000013.1, on the reverse strand, counting down.
ATTGGTGATATGACGAGCGTCTCTGAAATTAATATCATTTCCGTGACTTGGATTCGTCTTTCCAAACCCGCTGTGAGGGTCCATGTCTGCCACATATACAGGAAGATGGAATATAATGGCGCATGTACGATCTGGACCTTGTATTTCATGGAGTTGTTCTTGTCTTTCCATAGAGGTTTCAGCCTGGGCAGTGCTGATGTTGTCTGTTGCTGCCTTTGAGATCATTTCAAGTTTGGCTTCCTCATTGCCACTGATAGTTTCAGTTTCAGTTTCAGTTTCAGTTTTGAATTTCAGTTTCTCAAAATGACGTCTCCGCGCTCGGAACGAATTCCCTATGCACTGACGTCATAGATGCCATGTGTATGGTGATCATGGCACAAGCCTTAAGCCTGCACATAAACCCATGAGCTGGCCAGGTCCTGAGGACCTACCTTGACAATGTTTTACCTAGTCTAAATTTTATACTGGTATTTTATCACCCTGTCATTGGAACAATCTTGGTTATATCTAAAATATCTTCACAGAAAAGAACACACGCACACATCTATCTATCTATCTATCTATCTATCTATCTATCTATCTATCGATCTGTCTGTCCATCTATCTATCTATCTATCTATCTGTCTATCTATCTATCTATCTATCTATCTATCTGTCTATCTATCTATCTATATATATATATATATACATTTATAGGCCATTTTATGAGAAAGGGGGATTTGGAGCACCTGGTCACAACGGGAAAGCTGGAGGGAAAGAGAGCGCCAGGTAGACCCAGGGAGAGAATGCTGGACGGACTTGCAGAGTGGCTGGGGATGAGGAGGGTGGGGGAGATGCTAGGAGCAACGAGAGATAGAAATGGTTGGAAGTCCATGGTCGCCAACGCCATGCGGCAGGGCACCTGATGATGATGATGACATAAATAATTAAAGGTCTGAATCAGAACACAACTAACCACTCAGCGTAATCTTGTCTGACACCACAGAAAGCCCTCCCTCCACCCCACCAGTCATTGCACAAAGCCTCAGCTGCCTATAAACAAATGAATACAAAAAAATTCTTGATCATAGATGGATTCCAAGTAAGTAAAATGTATACATCAGCATGCAAGCAAAGGTTAATTTAAGAATTCAACCTACAGTATAGGTTCTATTGATTCTTCTTCTTCTTCTTTTTCTTTCGAACACCGTACACACGGTCAGGTTACATCACGTGATGAATATGACCGACGTTTCCCGTTCCTGATGGTTGTCACGGATCTAGGTGGTCAGAGAAGTTGTGGTCGGCCATGTTGTCTCTTGTCGCTCAACTTGACTATTGTGACATCTTTGCAATATATGTGTTCAGCTGTTTAGTCCTGCAGCAAAAACTTGATGCAAACTAGGTAAAAAAAAATAGGCTACGTAGGGCTTCAGGACCTGACCAGCTCTTGGGTTTCTTTGCAAGTTTAACCCTTTGACTCCCACACCCTGTCCACCAGCATCCTGCACTGTCAACCATGCTAGCAAAGCAAAAACAAAATCCTTTGATTCTCTCACCCTATCCATCAGCTTCCTGCAGAAAGCTGACGGATAGGGTGCGGGAATCAAAGGCTTAAGGCTTGTGCCATGATCACCACACACATGGCACCTGTGACGTTAGTGCATATGGAATTCATTCCAGGCGCAGAGACGTCATCTTGAGAAGCCGAAACTGAAATTTAGTCCTCTTGACCACACGGAAGATTGGTGATGGGAGTTCATGTGGACATTGACTTGGTTGTGGCTGGTGCGGAACATCATCAGGACTACTTGCTGCTCTTCAGATAGGAGATGGTTGTCGTCCCTTCTGTCCATGCATTAAGGAGTGACCTGATGATGTTTACATTAACCTTTTCACTCCCGCACCCTATCCACCGACTGCAAAAAATTAACCATTTAGATTCCTCACTTTATCCACCAACTTCCAGCAGGAAACTGGTGGATAGGGTGAGGGAGTCAAGCGATTAAGTTTTTGCTTTGCTAGCACTGTTGGCAATGCAGGATGCTCGTGGACAGTGTGCAGGAGTCAAAGGGTTAAATCTACGACCACCCTTGATATGAAGATTGACATGAATAACCATGTTGTTTTCTTGCGATAAACGCTATAAGATAACTGTGCTGTTGTTTTGTTGTGCTAAACTCCATGAGATAACCATGGTGTGTGTGTGTGTTGTTTTTTGTTGTTGTTGTTGTTTTTTTCCGCTAAACTCTGTGAGATAACCATGGTGTCGTTTTCTTGCGTTTGACTCTATGTCAACAAGAAGGACAAGTAATTGATGCTTTTACTTCATAATGATGTTGTTAGGACACGATCATAAATAAGCATGCGTTTTGGCTCATAAACACTTGAGTTTTATGGGGATGTTTAAGCCACTGAAGGAACACAGGATCAACAATTTACTGTCATTATTTTTTCCCTTAAAACAGTTGTGTTTATTGTCTGTTTTTTTTTTTTTTCTTGATTGAGCTGTGGGCTCGTGATCCGGTAGTTTGAGTTCAATTCCAGTTCGAAACAAACGGAAAATTGAGTTTTTCGCTGCCCATTTCAATATGACTAGTAGACGTGTAGTAGACCATTTACTTTCAGTCTGTAGATTCCAAGTACACAAAGACCACAAATGTCATGTGATAGAAAGGTATCCAAATGATCATGGCATAAACAATAAGCCTTATGCGTTGGTATAGCATTGAGTATAAAATCCGAAGCAATTTATCTCGAAACAAATTAAAAGATTATAGAAGTGAAGGAGATAACAGAAGGCGCGCGGGGGGAGGGGGAGGGGCGTAGGGGTACACAGCTGTTCAGCTCTTATCATCATCATCATCATCATGTGCCCTGCCGCATGGTCCGTTGTTGCCGCAAAGCACATCTTCCACCCTCTCTGTCCTCAGCCACCCTGCAAGTCCGTCCAATATTTTCTCCCTGGGTTTACTGGTGTTGTTTTTCCCTCCAGCTTTCCTGTTGTGACCAGGTGCTCTAATTCCCCTTTCCTCATAAAATGGCCTATAAATGTTGTTTGTCTTTTCCTAATCTTCCTTCTTTGCTGTCCATGGAACTCTCAACATTCTTCTTCCAGCTCCTATGTGTTAGGATTTATAACGCCAATTGAGGGGTACCTCCCGCCTGTTGGGTACATAGTGGAGATTTTCCCGATCTTCCGGCTCCCGGGACGATATGTGTATAGAGCTGAGCTGCCAGTGTCTAAACACTCCTCGTGTTTATATGCAGGCAGAACATAAAGAATGCACGTTAAAGATCTTACAAGTCGTGTCAGTGTCCGGAGACAGATGGAAACATGAAAATACCCAGCATGCACGCTTATCAAAAACCGGATTATGCAGACTGTGCAGCAACATAGACAGTGTGGGCAAAATAATTTGCAGGTATGCATCCGAGAAGAATCAGAAAGTAAAAAAAAACAAAAAAACAATTCTTATTGTAGTACTGTAATTCTTAATGTTGCTTAAAACCCAGCCGACTGCTTAAAACCCAGCCGACTGCGTAGGGCCATATCAGTGTTATAACCGTTTCAATATACACATAGTACATAAACAGAAAAAGAAGAGAAAATAAAGTACACATATCAATGCATTTGCGCACATGATATAAGGAGATGCCCCTGGCTTTGACCACTCCGTCCAATTTATCACACAGGGGATTTAAAAAACATATCTGAATACAAATTTAAACATAAATAAGGACACTAAAACATATAAAAACGAGCCTAAATTACCTAAAATTTATTCCGCACATCTCATTTCCCTGCAACCCAAAATGCATCTAAATATGTACCCAATTATCAATCCTAAGACAAAGTACGTAAGACTTTATCGAACACATACAGATGAATGGACCAGCAAGGCAGAAAATGATAGGAAGAAATGACAGAAAGCAAAGGAACAAGGCAGAAACAAAGAGAGTGACAGAAAAGGGAAATGTCTAGCACAGAATGTCCAGAAGGTGGGGATACTATTTACACTGGAAGAGTACCCGGCATCCCCACGGGGCGGGGGGGATGAATGACTAAAGGTACTTATTTACAGCCCCCCCCCCCCCCCCCCCAGATCTGGAGAGCAGGATTGTCTCCTTTCTAATCGAAGAACAAACAGAAGACAGAAACAAACAAACAAAACAGACGTTTGACTCGACTTGCCTGGTCTGAACTACAAAATGAAATAGAAACATTTGAGGAGAAACGCTGTAATGACGAAAAACAAAAACAAAACAAAAAGAACATGTTGGAGGTTATGAAATAGCTGAGGTCCTGCAGTATTTAGCAGTCATTTAAATGTGACGAAGAATGACATGTTTATGCTGTAAGAAATCATGCAATAGTGCTAAAATCATGTGCCTCACATCTTTGTCACTCCCCGATTTCTTATAGATTTTATTGCTATCGCACTATCCTGGGAGCTTCCTGCTACGTCATCAATGACAGCAAAGTAAATATTTAACCCTTTGACTCCCTCACCCTATCCACTAGCATCCTGTTATGTCAACCACTACAACAAAGCAAAAAGTGAACTCTTGACTCCCTCACTCTATCCACCAGCATCCTGCTTTGTGAACCATGACAACAAAGCAAACACTCAACCCTTTGCCTCCCTCAGCCTATCCACAAGCATCCTGCTATGTCAACCCTGACAATAAAGCGAAAAGTTAACCCTTTGACTCCCTGCCCTATTCACTAGCATCCTGCTTTGTCAACCATGACCTCAAAGCAACAATTTAACCCTTTGACTCCCTCACCCTATCCACTCGCATTCTGATTTATCAACCATGACAGCGAAGCAAAAACTTAACCCTTTGACTCCCTCACCCTATCCACGAACATCCTGCTTTGTCAACTATGACAACATAGCAAAAACTTAACCCTTTGACTCCCTCACCCTATCCACGAACATCCTGCTTTGTCAACTATGACAACATAGCAAAAACTTAACCCTTTGACTCCCTCACCCTATCCACGAACATCCTGCTTTGTCAACTATGACAACATAGCAAAAAATTAACCTTTTGACTCCGTCAACCAAGCCACTAACTTCCTGCTATGTCAACCATGACAACAAGCAAAAATTTAACTCTTTGACTCCCTCAGCCTATCCACTAAAATCCTGCTTTATCAACCATAAAAACAAAGCAAAAACTTCACCCTTTGACTCCCGCATCCTATTACCAGCTCCCTGCAGGAATCTGGTGGTTAAGCTGAGGAGTCAAAGAGTAAATTTTTGCTGGTAGTGGATAGGGTGCGAGAGTGAAAGGGTTAAAAAAACAAGTTGAAACACGATGACAGTACGCAGGAAACGTGTCACTGATTTACGCAACAGTAGATTTAGTCTGATTTCGTCGGCGCCAGAAGCATTAAGACTAGCTGGGATTTATCAAGATGGGCCCCAAATTCAGGATTTATCTTCCTGCTGTGTGGTGCAGGAACTTTCGGAATCTGGTCCCTGGCTAGATTTGACCGACAGATAGCTTCCGTAAGACTGAGAACAAGTGTTCGTAAACAGGAATTTCTGTAACGATCTGATGAAATTTATCACTTGGAGATAACCGTGTTTACCATGAAGCAAAAACAACGACGTGCAACTAGTTTTGATAGGAATACCCTCAGTAGGGATCCCGGGAATTCTTTCAGTTTAAATAGTATCCCCATCATCTGGAAATTCTAGCGGGCCTCAATGGCTCAGATGGTTTGAGCTTCGGATTCACATGCTAATTGTTGTGGGTTCGAATCCCGGGTTCGCTACATTAAAACTGGCCATCTCTCTGTCCATCTTAACATCATTGTTATTCTGGTGGTGTCAGTATAGGATTAGATAAGTCCCCCTTCCCCCACTTCCCTGGGATGGTTATCCCCGTCGGCCATATCACCTGAGGTGGGTGTCGACGTAAAAATTGACCTAAACCAAACCAAACCAACTGGAAATTCTGTGTAAGAAATTTCCTTTTTGTTTTGTTTTGTTTTTTATCTGTTTATTTGTTTGTTTATTTATTTATTTATTTATTTATTTATTTATTTATTTATCTTTTTATTTAATCATTTATTTATTATATATTTATTTATTCATTATTTAATTATTTATTTGTTTATTTATTCATTTATCTATTTTTGTCACTCTGTCTGTTTTTGTCTTGCTCCTTTGCTTTCTGTCATCTCTTCTTATCATTTTCTGCCTTGCTGGTCCATTCACCTGTATGTGTTCTATAAAGTCTTACATACTTTCTCTTAGGATTAATAACCGGGCACATTTAGTAACAGTGTTTTTGATTCTAACGAAATGTGACGTGCAGTTGCAATTTTAGGTCATTTCGACCAGTCTTTTTAAATGAATGTTTTCGTGTTCTTAATTATGCTTATATTTATATTCAGGTTTGTTTTTGTTAAACTTTGTGGTGATAAATTGGGCGGAGTGGTCAACTCCAGGGGGTCTATCTGTAGATTATGTGCGCGAATGCATTGATGTGTGCTTCTTAATTTGCTTTTCCAGCTTTTTTTTTTTCAACGAGTTGAGTATTGTTTTAGATGCTTATGCCCCTGATATGGCTCTGCGCAGTCGGCTGGGCTTTACACAATGATACTAATGATGATGATGAGAACACAGACAGAAAGCATTGCACGTTGCCCATCATTACTGGAAAATGCCTGGACGTGGGTAAGGTCATGAGTGTTGCGGAGAGTGAGGTGGTAGCGATTCAGCTTTTCCCAGAACCAGCAATTTTGATGGCGATACCCATCTCCTCTCCCTTGTCGCTTTGGCTGGAGGCGTCTGTCGGATAGAAGGCTTGGGTGGAGCTCCTATGGAATTTTGTGAGCTCCTATGGAATTGTGTGAGTACGATGAATCCGTCTTAACAAAAACCGTCAAATAATTGTCTGGAGGCTTGGGTAGAGCTCATACGGAATTGTCTGAGTGCGATGAATCCTTCTTAAAAACAAAAAGTTCCCAAACTCTAGACTCCTTGCTGCTTTACCTTTCCCCACCCTAAACAGGATCAGGAATCCATTCACAGCCGGGCGGCCTTGAAGCCAGACGTGTCAAGTTTTTCTGGAGCCAGACTGGAACTCTTTCTGTCCTCATCCACTCTGCAAAAGTGTATGATATTTTTATATGGATAGCGTCATAATTAAGTTTTGACAAAAATGACAGCAGTCTTACTGGATAGCGTCATATCTAAGTCTTGACAAAAATGACAGCAGTCTCACTGGATAGCGTCATAATTAAGTCTTGACAAAAATGACAGCAGTCTCACTGGATAGCGTCATATCTAAGTCTTGACAAAAATGACAGCAGTCTCACTGGATAGCGTCATATCTAAGTCTTGACAAAAATGACAGCAGTCTCACTGGATAGCGTCATAATTAAGTCTTGACAAAAATGACAGCAGTCTCACTGGATAGCGTCATATCTAAGTCTTGACAAAAATGACAGCAGTCTCACTGGATAGCGTCATATCTAAGTCTTGACAAAAATGACAGCAGTCTCACTTGATAGCGTCATATCTAAGTCTTGACAAAAATGACAGCAGTCTCACTTGATAGCGTCATAATTAAGTCTTGACACAAATGACAGCAGTCTTACTGGATAGCGTCATAATTAAGTCTTGACAAAAATGACAGCAGTCTTACTGGATAGCGTCATATCTAAGTCTTGACAAAAATGACAGCAGTCTCACTTGATAGGGTCATAATTAAGTCTTGACAAAAATGACAGCAGTCTTACTGGATAGCGTCATAATTAAGTCTTGACAAAAATGACAGCAGTCTTACTGGATAGCGTCATAATTAAGTCTTGACAAAAATGACAGCAGTCTCACTTGATAGCGTCATAATTAAGTCTTGACAAAAATGACAGCAGTCTTACTGGATAGCGTCATAATTAAGTCTTGACAAAAATGACAGCAGTCTTACTGGATAGCGTCATAATTAAGTCTTGACAAAAATGACAGCAGTCTCACTTGATAGCGTCATAATTAAGTCTTGACAAAAATGACAGCAGTCTTACTGGATAGCGTCATAATTAAGTCTTGACAAAAATGACAGCAGTCTTACTGGATAGCGTCATATCTAAGTCTTGACAAAAATGACAGCAGTCTTACTGGATAGCGTCATATCTAAGTCTTGACACAGATGTCATTGCAGTATTCTTCTATATAACAGTCCTAAGCTCTTGCAAAGTAGCGCTAGCCCAAGGAAGGTATACATGGAGGCACAACCAAGTTCTGAAAGTGATCACAGATGTGTTAGCGAAAAACCATGACCCCAAACGCACCAATTGCTATGACAACGTTCTACAAAGCAGGAGGGAAACAGGTCTGGCCCGAAAGTGCTATGACAACCAGCTCATTGCCAAAGGGTCTTCTGGATGGAGCAGTCGACTGGAGTGTACAGCAGACCTCCCAGAGTGGAGAAATTACCCAGATGTCATCAGCAAGACAGGCATGAGACCAGACATCGCTCTCCACTCTGACTCCTCGAAACAAGTGATTCTGATAGAACTCACTGTGCCATACGAAAGCAGAATGGAAGAAGCACATATCTACAAGACCGAAAAATACGCCGGTCTTGCCAGCACCCTGAAGAAAGCAGGTCTGCGGGTCAAAATCTTCGCCATAGAGGTCGGGGCAAGAGGGTTTGTGGGCACCTCCGCTTATGATCTCATGAAACAACTCGCCATTTCTGGGAAGAAGAGGACTAGAGCCCTTAAAGCGATGGCAGAGGCAGCAGAAAGGAGCTCAAGCTGGATCTGGGCAAGGAGGAACGAAAAAAGTGAACTTCATAAGGATTAAATTCCCTACAGATGGTGTGTGCCCCGTTAGCACATTGGTAAAACCGCGTACCGCAGTTCTGAAGCGCAGAATCGCCCAGGTTCGATCCCCGGCGTGGGAAAAAAAAAAAAAAAAAAAAAAATAGACAACAGCAGAAGGGCATCCAGGAGTCATGACCTGGATGTGGCCCGGCCCCCCGAGAGTGTAAGGAATTCAGGGCCGAAACACTTGTCTAAAGGGGGTTACTTCTCTGAAGACCTTCTGTTGTCTAGCTCTCCCTAGAGTTTCTCTCTACCATTCGAGATCGATTGTTGCTGTTCATTTTCGTATTCAGCTAAACGCTTTGAAAACAAAATATTGTAAAAATGTCAAGTGTATTTGCGGCAAACAATTCACGCTGTTTCACTGTTTATTTTACTGCAAAATGCTATGTTCTTTTTTACCAAAAATGTTTACACAAGAAAACTATTCTGAAACTCATTTTAAAGAAATAACTTCAGATCAATCTTTGTCAGATAAAATTTCAGAATCATTGGTTTACAGTCCTGTTAATGCATTGCTTTAAGTTTATGATGTTTGTACTTTAGCGTTAAAATTTTCCCTTCACATTGTTGATGTTAATTGTTAGTGTTCATTGTTAGTGTTAAGATCTTGTCCCATGTTTCTGTTTTCCCACCTGCTTATGTCTCTTATTCTGTCTCCCCTCTGATCCCAATCCAACCCACCCAACTCTCATCCTCCATTTTTCCCACGTCTAATATCACTCATAGTGAAAAGACGTTAAATCAAAGAACGAACGTACACAAACGTCAGCAGTCTCAGTGAATAGCGTCATATGTAAGACTTGATTCAAACGTCAGCAGTCTCAGTGAATAACGTGATATGTAAGTCTTGATACAAACGCTAGTAGTCTCAGTGAATAACGTCATATGTAAGTCTTGATACAAACGCCAGCAGTCTCAGTGAATAACGTCATATGTAAGTCTTGATACAAACGCCAGTAGTCTCAGTGAATAGCGTCATATGTAAGTCTTGATACAAACGTCAGTAGTCTCAGTGAATAGCGTCATATTTAAGTCTTGATACAGACGCCAGTAGTCTCAGTGAATAGCGTCATATGTAAGTCTTGATACAAACGCCAGTAGTCTCAGTGAATAGCGTCATATGTAAGTCTTGATACAAACGCCAGCAGTCTCAGTGAATAACGTCATATGTAAGTCTTGATACAAACGCCAGTAGTCTCAGTGAATAGCGTCATATGTAAGTCTTGATACAAACGCCAGTAGTCTCAGTGAATAGCGTCATATGTAAGTCTTGATACAAACGTCAGTAGTCTCAGTGAATAGCGTCATATGTAAGCCTTGATACAAACGCCAGTAGTCTCAGTGAATAGCGTCATATGTAAGTCTTGATACAAACGCCAGTAGTCTCAGTGAATAGCGTCATATGTAAGTCTTGATACAAACGCCAGTAGTCTCAGTGAATAGCGTCATATGTAAGTCTTGATACAAACGCCAGTAGTCTCAGTGAATAGCGTCATATGTAAGTCTTGATACAAACGCCAGTAGTCTCAGTGAATAGCGTCATATGTATGCCTTGATACAAACGTCAGCAGTCTCAGTGAATAACGTCATATGTAAGCCTTGATACAAACGCCAGTAGTCTCAGTGAATAGCGTCATATTTAAGTCTTGATACAGACGCCAGTAGTCTCAGTGAATAGCGTCATATGTAAGTCTTGATACAAACGTCAGCAGTCTCAGTGAATAGCGTCATATGTAAGACTTGATACAAACGCCAGCAGTCTCAGTGAATAGCATCACATGTAAGTCTTGATACAAACGCCAGTAGTCTCAGTGAATAGCGTCATATCTAAGTCTTGATACAAACGCCAGTAGTCTCAGTGAATAGCGTCATATGTAAGTCTTGATACAAACGCCAGCAGTCTCAGTGAATAGCGTCATATGTAAGTCTTGATACAAACGCCAGTAGTCTCAGTGAATAACGTCATATCTAAGTCTTGATACAAACGCCAGTAGTCTCAGTGAATAACGTCATATGTAAGTCTTGATACAAACGCCAGTAGTCTCAGTGAATAGCGTCATATGTAAGTCTTGATACAAACGTCAGTAGTCTCAGTGAATAGCGTCATATGTAAGCCTTGATACAAACGCCAGTAGTCTCAGTGAATAGCGTCATATGTAAGTCTTGATACAAACGCCAGTAGTCATGTGAATAGCGTCATATGTAAGTCTTGATACAAACGCCAGTAGTCTCAGTGAATAGCGTCATATGTAAGTCTTGATACAAACGCCAGTAGTCTCAGTGAATAGCGTCATATGTAAGTCTTGATACAAACGCCAGTAGTCTCAGTGAATAGCGTCATATGTAAGCCTTGATACAAACGTCAGCAGTCTCAGTGAATAACGTCATATGTAAGCCTTGATACAAAGGTCAGTAGTCTCAGTGAATAGCGTCATATGTAAGTCTTGATACAAACGCCAGTAGTCTCAGTGAATAGCGTCATATGTAAGTCTTGATACAAACGTCAGTAGTCTCAGTGAATAGCATCATATGTAAGCCTTGATACAAACGCCAGTAGTCTCAGTGAATAGCGTCATATGTAAGTCTTGATACAAACGCCAGTAGTCTCAGTGAATAGCGTCATATGTAAGTCTTGATACAAACGCCAGTAGTCTCAGTGAATAGCGTCATATGTAAGTCTTGATACAAACGCCAGTAGTCTCAGTGAATAGCGTCATATGTCAGTCTTGATACAGACGTCAGTAGTCACAGTGAATAACGTCATATGTAAGTCTTGATACAAACGCCAGTAGTCTCAGTGAATGGCGTCATATGTAAGTCTTGATACAAACGCCAGTAGTCTCAGTGAATGGCGTCATATTTACGTCTAAACAAGAATCTCGAAACAAGTGCGACCGCGTTCAAGCAAACAGGAATCAGAAAAACACCGAAAATAGAATCAGAAGCGTTGTTTAATACGAACAGACAGAACAGGCGTAAATTTTCGGCCAAAAAATGTCAGAAATATTCCGCTTGATGCACGGAAAAAATTTGGAGTTAGAGGGGGGGGGGGTGTTGTTCATGGGGGATTCGTCGTACTCGGACAATGCCATATACGCTCCACCTAAAACTGTGTGTGTGAAAGAGAGAGGGGGGAGGGAGGGAGGGAGCAAAGAGAGAAAGAGAGAGAGTGGGGAGAAACGAGAGAAAGAAAAGAGAGGGGAGGGAAAGAGAGAGAGAGAGAGAGATTGAGAAAGACAAAGAGCGAAAAGAGAGAGATTGAGAGAGAAAGGGAGAGAGAGAGAGAGCAAGAATGAGAGAGACAGCAAGAAAGAGAGCGAGAGAGAGAGAGAGAGAGCAAGAGCAAGAGAGAGAGAGAAAGAGACAGAGAGAAAGAAAGAGAGAGAGAGAGAGAGGGTGAAGAGAGAGAGAGAGAGAAAACAAAAGAAAGACAAACAGACAGACAGACCAACAGAGAGAGAGAGAGAGAACAAAAGATAGACAGACAGACAGACCAACAGAGAGAGAGAGAACAAAAGAAAGACAGACAGACAGACAGACCAACAGAGAGAGAGAGAGAGAGAACAAAAGACAGACAGACACAGACAGACCAAAAGAAAAGAAAGAGAGAGAGAGAGAGAGAGAGAGAGAGAGGAGAGAGAACAAAAACAGAGACAAACAGACCAACACACAGAGAGAGAGAACAAAACAGAGACAAACAGACCAACACAGAGAGAGAGAGAACAAAACAGAGACAAACAGACCAACACAGAGAGAGAGAGAGAGACAAAACAGAGACAAACAGACCAACACAGAGAGAGAGAGAACAAAACAGAGACAAACAGACCAACAGAGAGAGAGAGAGAGAGAGAACAAAACAGAGACAGACAGACCAACAGAGAGAGAGAGAGAACAAAACAGAGACAAACAGACCAACAGAGAGAGAGAGAGAGAACAAAACAGAGACAAACAGACCACAGAGAGAGAGAGAGAGAACAAAACAGAGACAAACAGACCAACAAGAGAGAGAGAGAGAGAACAAAACAGAGACAAACAGACCAACAGAGAGAGAGAGAGAGAGAGAGAAAAGAGAACAAAACAGAGACAAACAGACCAACAGAGAGAGAGGAGAGAGAGAGAGAACAAAACAGAGACAAACAGACCAACACAGAGAGAGAGAGAGAGAACAAACAGAGACAAACAGACCAACAGAGAGAGAGAGAGAGAGAGAAAACAAACAGAGACAAACAGACCAACAGAGAGAGAGAGAGAGAGAGAGAGAGAGAGAGAGAACAAAACAGAGACAAACAGACCAACAGAGAGAGGAGAGAGAGAGAACAAAACAGAGACAAACAACCAACAGAGAGAGAGAGAGAGAGAGAGAGAGAACAAAACAGAGACAACAGACCAACACAGAGAGAGAGAGAACAAAACAGAGACAAACAGACCAACAGAGAGAGAAAGAGAGAGAGAGAGAGAACAAAACAGAGACAAACAGACCAACAGAGAGAGAGAGAGAACAAACAGAGACAGACAGACCAACAGAGAGAGAGAGAGAGAGAGAGAGAGAACAAAACAGAGACAAACAGACCAACAGAGAGAGAACAAAACAGAGACAAACAGACCAACAGAGAGAGAAAGAGAGAGAGAGAGAGAACAAAACAGAGACAGACAGACCAACAGAGAGAGAGAGAGAGAGAGAGAGAGAACAAAACAGAGACAAACAGACCAACAGAGAGAGAGAGAGAGAGAGAGAGAGAGAACAAAACAGAGACAAACAGACCAACAGAGAGAGAGAGAGAACAAAACAGAGACAAACAGACCAACAGAGAGAGAGAGAGAACAAAACAGAGACAAACAGACCAACAGAGAGAGAGAGAGAACAAAACAGAGACAAACAGACCAACAGAGAGAGAGAGAGAACAAAACAGAGACAAACAGACCAACAGAGAGAGAGAGAACAACACAGAGACAAACAGACCAACAGAGAGAGAGAGAGAGAGAGAGAGAGAACAAAACAGAGACAAACAGACCAACAGAGAGAGAGAGAGAACAAAACAGAGACAAACAGACCAACAGAGAGAGGAGAGAACAAAAAGAGACAAACAGACCAACAGAGAGAGAGAGAGAACAAAACAGAGACAAACAGACCAACAGAGAGAGAGAGAGAACAAAACAGAGACAAACAGACCAACAGAGAGAGAGAGAGAACAAAACAGAGACAAACAGACCAACAGAGAAAGAGAGAGAACAAAACAGAGACAAACAGACCAACAGAGAGAGAAAGAGAGAACAAAACAGAGACAAACAGACCAACAGAGAGAGAGAGAGAGAGAACAAAACAGAGACAAACAGACCAACAGAGAGAGAAAGAGAGAACAAAACAGAGACAAACAGACCAACAGAGAGAGAAAGAGAGAACAAAACAGAGACAAACAGACAACAGAGAGAGAGAGAGAACAAAACAGAGACAAACAGACCAACAGAGAGAGAGAGAGAGAGAGGAGAGAGAGAACAAAACAGAGACAAACAGTCCAACAGAGAGAGAGAGAGAGAGAACAAAACAGAGACAAACAGACCAACAGAGAGAGAGAGAGAGAGAGAACAAAACAGAGACAAACAGACCAACAGAGAGAGAGAAGAGAGAGACAAAACAGAGACAAAGAGACCAAACAGAGAAGAAGACAACAAAACAGAGCAAACAGACCAAACAGAGAGAGAGAGAGAACAAAACAGAGACAAACAGACCAACAGAGAGAGAGAGAGAGAGAACAAAACAGAGACAAACAGACCAACACAGAGAGAGAGAGAGAGAGAACAAAACAGAGACAAACAGACCAACACAGAGAGAGAGAGAGAGAGAACAAAACAGAGACAAACAGACCAACACAAGAGAGAGAGAACAAACAGAGACAAACAGACCAACAGAGAGAGAGAGAGAACAAAACAGAGACAAACAGACCAACACACAGAGAGAGAGAACAAAACAGAGACAAACAGACCAACAGAGAGAGAGAGAACAAAACAGAGACAAACAGACCAACACAGCAGAGAGAGAGAACAAAACAGAGACAAACAGACCAACAGAGAGAGAGAGAGAACAAAACAGAGACAAACAGACCAACAAGAGAGAGGAGAGAGAACAAACAGAGACAAACAGACCAACAGAGGGGAGAGAGAGAGAGAACAAAACAGAGACAAACAGACCAACAGAGAGGAGAGAGAGAGAGAACAAAACAGAGACAAACAGGACCAACAGAGAGAGAGAGAGACAAAACAGAGACAAACAGACCAAACAGAGAGAGAGAGAGAGAACAAAACAGAGACAAACAGACCAACACAAAAGAGAGAGAGAAAAAAACAGAGACAAACAGACAACAGAGAGAGAGAGAGAGAACAAAACAGAGACAAACAGACAACAAGAGAGAGAGAACAAAACAGAGACAAACAGACAACGAGAGAGAAGAGGAGAACAAAACAGAGACAAACAGACCAACAGAGAGAGAGAGAGCAAAACAGAGACAAACAGACCAACAGAGAGAGAAAAAGAGAAACAAAACAGAGACAACAGACCAACAGAGAGAGAAGAGAGAGAACAAACAGAGACAAACAGACCAACAAGAGAGAAGAGAGAGAGAACAAAACAGAGACAAACAGACCAACAAGAGAAGAGAGAGAGAACAAAACAGAGACAAACAGACCAACAGAGAGAGAGAGAACAAAACAGAGACAAACAGACCAACAAGAGAGAGGAGAGAGAACAAAACAGAGACAAACAGACCAACGAAGAGAGAGAGAGAACAAAACAGAGACAAACAGACCAACAGAGAGAAAGAGAGAGAACAAAACAGAGACAACAGACCAACAGGAGAGAGAGAGAGAGAACAAAACAGAGACAAACAGACAACAGAGAGAGAGAGAACAAAACAGAGACAAACAGACCAACAGAGAGAGAGAGAGAGAGAACAAAACAGAGACAAACAGACCAACAGAGAGAGAGAGAGAGAGACAAAACAGAGACAAACAGACCAACGAGAGAGAGAGAACAAAACAGAGACAAACAGACAAACAGAGAGAGAGAGAACAAAACAGAGACAAACAGACCAAAGAGAGAGAGAGAACAAAACAGAGACAAACAGACCAACAGAGAGAGAGAGAACAAACAGAGACAACAGACAACAGGAGAGAGAGAACAAACAGAGACAAAGAAACGAGAGAGAGAGAGAACAAAACAGAGACAAACAGACCAACAGAGAGAGAGAGAACAAAACGAGAGACAAGACAGACCAACAGAGAGGAGAGAGAACAAAACAGAGACAACACAACAGACGAGAGAGAGAGAACAAACAGACAAGAGACGAACAGAGAGACGAGAGAGAACAAAACAGAGACAAACAGACAACAGAGAGAGAGAGAGAGACGAGAGACAAAAGAG
>JAPXFY010000013.1:82562645-82567645 GCA_030674185.1 Monoplex corrugatus | reverse complement strand
TCACCCTTTGACTACCTCACCCTATCCACCAACTGCAAAAACTTAACTCTTTGACTCCCTCACCCTATCCACCAACTGCAAAAATTTAACTCTTTGACTCCCTCACCCTATCCACAAACTGCAAAAACTTAACTCTTTGACTCCCTCACCCTATCCACCAACTGCAAAAACTTAACTCTTTGACTCCCTCACCCCATCCACCAACTGCAAAAACTTAACTCTTTGACTCCCTCACCCTATCCACCAGCTTCCTGCAGGAAGATGGTGGATAGGGCGACGGAATCAAAAGGTTAAGTTTTCGCTTTGCTAGCATGGTTGGAAATGCAGGATGCTGGTGGACAGGGCGCGGGAGTCAAAAGGTTAATGGAATCGTGACCCTCATTTGTCTATGACCTCAAAACCCTTGATATATGCAGGCTGGAAAGAAAACCCAGTTTCCACAGCATCGTCCATGGAGATCTCATGCAACTTTTAAACCCTGTGTATAATTGTGAGGAAACAAAGTAACACCTTAACAGATTTCTTGTCAGGGTGTAATGTGATCGCCCACAAAAGCTGGGATAACTGTTACAAACAAGATAACATTTGTGTACAGACACTCATAATCTTGTGAGTCGAACCCCGGCCATGGAAGGTTTTGTTATCAGAGCAAATGAGATCAGTCATGGAGAGATGAGACAAGTGTTGCTATTCGGATTACACTTGTTTATGGAAACACTCAATATCCAGCTATGATACAGTCGTGTGGATGGATACAGAGACTAAGACTGCCTTGCCTTGCCTTGTAACTCTTAAAAGAGAAATGTTTCAGTTTCAATTTCTCAAGATGACGTCTCCGGAACCTTTTGATTTAATTTAATTTAATTTAGTTACAATATTTATATAGCGCAAAATCTTGATAAAACCAAATCTAAGTGGCTGAGCAGACACACACGCACGCACGCACACACATGCACGCACACACACACACACACACACACACACACACACGCATGGCTATAAATGGGGAGAAAGAATAAAAGCAATGGAAAATTATAGAGAGCATATTATATACAATTATATATCACAATGTGATTCCCCTCCGAGTGGAGACAGGCTGCAGAGCGGATTGAGTGAGGTCAGGATTTTATGCAGAGGAGAAAAGGTGAGTTTTGAGAGCGGACTTGAAGGAGACAAAAGTAGGTTGCTGACGGACTGAGAGAGGAAGTTTGTTCCAGGAGAGTGGACCAGAAACAGAGAAGGCTCGTGGACCATAGATATTGAGCTTAGTGCGTGGAAAGCGAAAAGTCAGAGGATCAGAGGCAGAGCGGAGGGTACGTGAGGGAACATAGATCTCAAAGTGGCATTAGTGCATATGGAATTCGTTCCGAGCGCGGAGGCGTCATCTTGAGAAACTGAAACTGAAACTGAAACTCAGTAGAGCACAGAAAACTCAAACTTTCAGGTGAGCTGAACACAGTCCACTATGCTGTTGTACAGTGTGCATCTATGGTGGGTGTGCACGCGGGGGTGTTTTCATGTTTCCATATGCCAGCCTTGAGGCAGCCGAGATGTGGTTTCTAAAAAGAATGTTTAGAGTTCCATGGACAGCAAAAACAAAAAAAAACTTAAACAACAAACAAACGAGACAGTCTTGATGGAGGTAGACACAAGTAGATCACTCATAAGGAAGATTAGGAAAAGACAAGCAATATTTATACGCCATTTTATGAGGAAAGGGGAATAGGAACACCTGGTCACACCGGGAAAGCTGGAGGGAAAGAGAGCACCGGGTAGACCCAGGGAGAAGATACTAGACGGACTTGCAGAGTGGCTGGGGACAAGGAGGGTGGAAGAGACGCTTGGGGCAACAAGTGATAGAGACAGATGGAAGTCCATAATCGCCAACGCCATGCGGAAAGGCACCTGATGATGATGATGATGATGATATGCCAGCCACATGTATATTTGATAGTCTGCATTGCGTATACACATTAAGTAGGTTTATGGACTGGTTGTCTGCACGCATATGGAATTGGGAGATAAAACAAAAACCAACAACATCAACAACCAAAACCTAAGCTACATCTTTGTCTGTAAATTGGTCATAAAACTGACCTCTAAGAACGTGTATGTAAAGTAATACTGCTCTCTAAGAATAATGTCAGAATCATCTATTTTGAAATGTACTCTCACATTTGCGCGCGCGCGCACACACATACGCGCGTGCGCGCACACGCACGCACATACCACCACACACACACACACACACACACACACATACACATGCACTTACTTTATATATGTGATCAGTCAATATCAACTGTAATATTGTTTCCTTTGCAGTGATTAGAGGCATGACTATTTGGAAGTCAACGGGTCTCTACCACACTCATCGCCTTTCCAGAGGATAATCTGTGGATAAGGCAACGATAGATAGAGAGAGAGAGAGAGAGAGAGAGAGAGAGAGAGAGACAGACAGACAGACAGACAGACAGACAGATAGACAGATAGACAGATAGATGGATATAGATATATAGATTTAAATATAAATATAATTATGAATAATTTTTCATATATATAGATAGATATGCCTATAGATATAGACATATATTAATGTAGGTATTGATATAGATATGAATATATATAGATATAGAAAATATAGATATAGATATACATGTAGATACACTTGCAGATATAGAAGATATAATGCGAACAACTACGATGACGAAGAACTCTTCCCGTTCGAGCATGTTTCTCTTGAAATGGTCTTCCATTGGTCTGGATAAATATCGAGTTGTTCATCAATGCGGTATGTTGCCACATAGCTGATTTTTAGTTTCTTCATTTGACCACTGTTATATTCTTTTATTTCTGAAATTCAGGCACAACTGTAGGACATGCTCTGAAGATAATGATCCTGTGTGATACGGACATTCATCTGTGTGGGAAAGCTGTGTTCAGTCTTCAGGCGGAAGATTGTGGTGTGTTGCTGCCGCTCAAGATCGTGGCTAGGATCATTTCTGTTATGTTGAGAATCCATATTTCTAAATGCGATGTAAACTCAGGTTCAAGAGTTCGCTTCCCTTAGAGGCTTCGAATTTTCTCTTCTTTTCAGTTTGAAAGAGAAAATCGAACTGAACGTCTAATCCTTCGGAAGGGGACGAAAAATGAGTCGGACCCGAGTGCCTTCTGGCTGTGCATGCCAAAGATTCCACGGCAGTTGAAAATTGTTTAAGAATAAGGCATTGCCCGGCTGTCTTGGTATAAAACATTGGAGAGATAGTTTGATTTCCCAGGTCCCACCCCTTGGAGACCAATTAGCCTTCTTGATTTTCTGAAGTCTTGGTAAAACAAAAAATGTGACTATGAATATGCATTTGAATCGAGGGAGAAGGGATGGGCGCCGCCCTCGTGGTGCTGGCCCCGGGGAAAAGTTGAAGTCTCTGCCCCCTCACTCCCCTACGATCCCAGGGTTATGGCACTATCTAGGTAGAATCTCAGGACCTGACCAGTTCATGGGTTTATGTGCAAGCTTAAGGCTTGTGCCGTGATCATTCTGGATCTTCTCCGTCACATGGCACTTGTGACGTTAGTGCATATGGAATTCATTCCAAGCGCGGAGACGTCATCTTGAGAAACTATATTGAAACTGAAAATTAGAATGCGATTGTCTTCGCCTCTCTGTAGCAGATAGAATGTTGCTGCTGTTGTATCCTTCATCCCACTTGTGCCAGAGAATCTGCCTACTTATTCCTCAGATGCCAAAGTGAACAGGAATCCACTGCGCATTTATTTACACACTAAGTGCTACATGTGTTAGTCCTGAAGGAGATATACATGAGGCGAGCCACGACAACAAAGAACTGTACATAAAAATGAGTCATGTCAATTCACATGTTTGATGTGTAGTTAGGGTTCCACAATGACCCATGGACAGTGATTTAAAACAACATGACTCAGATCCTGCCATAGACAGCCGATAATCTGCCTACTGATGAATTGAAATAACCTAATTTCTGAGTTATCGTTACTTTGTAAAAGAGACAAACCCATTTAAATTCATAGATTACGGACCCCCATACAATCCACACAACATGGCAAATGATCTGCCCAGTGATAGCACAAGGATTCAAATCGACACACAATTATATGAAGTAACTGACGCCATTGGTTGATCGAAATCAATCTGCCCTCTTTGAAAGAGATAATGAAACATAGGTGAAAACAAACTAAACAAAAACACAAACAAATAACAAATAAGAATTACTTTTATCATTCAAAAAAATCACGGATAGCTCAAACTGTTAGGCCGGCTGACCAACACACCACTGTTGTTGCTCAGTCTGTGTCTTCCATGAAACTACATGCTGGGTGTTGTCAACAGGGACATTGGGCTGGACGTCCAGAGGAGGCGCGCAACAAGAATGGTCAATGTCGTAACATTATGGTCATTGTCGTAACAGAATGGTCATTGTCGTAACAGAATGGTCATTGTCGTAACAGAATGGTCAATGTCGTAACAGAATGGTCATTGTCGTAACAGAATGGTCATTGTCGTAACAGAATGGTCAATGTCGTAACAGAATGGTCAATATCGTAACAGAATGGTCAATGTCGTAACAGAATGGTCAATGTCGTAACAGAATGGTCAATGCTGACGACTAGGAGGTTTTGAATTCAAACTCCCTCAGCCCGAATTATTATGGGATGTTTCAGCGCAACTGGCTCTTCCCACGTACTATGAGCTCTGTAACGGCAGAAGCAGCGGAAAAGAGCTTCAGCTGGATCTGGACCAGGAGGAACAAAAGTGAACTTTACAAGGCTTAAAATTCCGCCATATGTTGCTGGTGATCGACAACAAAGTGGTTTAGACATCCGTCACTAAGGTGGAGTTTGCCTTAAGAAACCTGACCACCAAGGATGCTCGGGTTCGATTCCAGGCCGAGGACAATTAATCATCATCATCATCACGTGCCCTGCCACATGGCGTTGGCGACCATGGACGTCCAACCATCTCT
>JAPXFY010000013.1:82552645-82557645 GCA_030674185.1 Monoplex corrugatus | reverse complement strand
TGATGATGATGATGGTTCTTGAATAGCCTTACTCCACGGACTCACTGAACACGCACTGGTCACAATAGGCTGAACAGCCACATGTACCGCAAACTGAAGCTGGCGCCCTCCCCAACCTGTCCCTGCGGTCAAGAAGACCAAACCACGGAACATATACTCCAAAGATGTCCCCTTCACCAGGTGGCAAGACAGGACGTGTGGCCGACAGACACTCCGCTGACAACCAAACTCCATGGCTGCAGACAGGAGCTGGAAAAGACGGCTGCATTCATCACCCGGACTCATCTGATTGTGTAGCAGCGTACGCCAAGAAGAAGACAAAACTCGCTGCTAATTACACATAATCAGACTTTTAATGGAGAACTAGAAGTCAAACTGTTAGGCGAACTGTCCACAATCCACTATGTTCGCTGTCCATCTAATGTTTCCATCATTCTGGTGGTGTCAGCTTAGTGTTTGATAGGTCCACTGGCCTGTCCACTATGTTATTGTACAGTCTGCATCTTTGGTTGGCGTGTGTGCTGGGCGTTTTCATGTTTTTATTAGCCGGCCATTGACGTATGATATGGCTAGAAAAAACACGAAAGTAGAATACGAACGCGTATTTAATACAACAAGACAAGACAGGCACAAATTTTCGACCAACTGGCCTTTGTCAAGCGTAAGATTACAAATAAACAAACACCAGATAAAAAAAAATTTGAGAAAAAGACTGAAACTTCCCTGCTGCTTTTCTTACATCGGACACAGCAGCAGGGAAGTTTCAGTCTTTTTATCAAATCTTTTTTTTTTTTGTCTGGTGTTTGTTTATTTGTAATCTTACACTTGACAAAGGCCAGTTGGTTGAAAATTTGCGCCTGTCTTGTCTGGTTGTATTAAATACGCGTTCTTATTCTTCTTTCGTGTTTTTTTCTGGTTCCTGTTTGCTTGAACGCGCGCAGTCACACTTGTTTTGTATGATATGACTGACAAGCTCTTTAACGTGCACAATGGATAATTTGCATGGAGGGTGTTCAGTTGGTTGTAAGTCTGCACATAATGTTGACAGGAAAATCGGGAGAATTTGCACCCTTTACCTATACTCGTCATTATGTGGTAGAATACTGCCTGCCACGCGGGTACTCAGGTTCGTTTCCCAGTCTATGCACTTCATTTATTCGCGGTAAAGTTGATAGAGCTATGGGCTCTAAGATCAGATGTTTTGAGTTTAATCCCAGCCCGCAACATTAAAAACTGACCTGTTTGCTGCCCATCTAATGTTTACATCATTCTGGTGGTGTCAGCTTAGTGTTTGATAGGTCCACTGACCTGTTGGCTGCCCATCTTAATGTTTCCATCATTCTGGTGGTGTCAGCTTAGTGTTAGATAGGTCCACTGACCTGTTGGCTGCCCATCTTAATGTTTCCATCATTGTGGTGGTGTCAGCTTAGTGTTTGATAGGTCCACTGACATGTTAGCTGCCCATCTAATGTTTCCATCATTCTGGTGGTGTCAGCTTAGTGTTTGATAGGTCCACTGGCCTGTTGGCTGCCCATCTTAATGTTTCCATCATTCTGGTGGTGTCAGCTTAGTGTTTGATAGGTCCACTGGCCTGTTGGCTGTCCATCTTAATGTTTCCATCATTGTGGTGGTGTCAGCTTAGTGTTTGATAGGTCCACTGGCCTGTTGGCTGTCCATCTTAATGTTTCCATCATTGTGGTGGTGTCAGCTTAATGTTTGATAGGTCCACTGGCCTGTTGGCTGCCCATCTTAATGTTTCCATCATTGTGGTGATGTCAGCTTAATGTTTGATAGGTCCAATGGCCTGTTGGCTGCCCATCTTAATGTTTCCATCATTGTGGTGATGTCAGCTTAGTGTTTGATAGGTCCACTGGCCTGTTTGCTGCCCATCTTAATGTTTCCATCATTGTGGTGGTGACAGCTTAGTGTTTGATAGGTCCACTGGCCTGTTGGCTGCCCATCTTAATGTTTCCATCATTCTGGTGGTGTCAGCTTTGTGTTTGATAGGTCCACTGGCCTGTTGGCTGTCCATCTTAATGTTTCCATCATTGTGGTGGTGTCAGCTTAGTGTTCGATAGGTCCACTGGCTTGTTGGCTGCCCATCTTAATGTTTCCATCATTGTGGTGGTGTCAGCTTAGTGTTCGATAGGTCCACTGGCCTGTTGGCTGCCCATCTTAATGTTTCCATCATTGTGGTGGTGTCAGCTTAGTGTTCGATAGGTCCACTGGCCTGTTGGCTGCCCATCTTAATGTTTCCATCATTGTGGTGGTGTCAGCTTAGTGTTTGATAGGTCCACTGGCCTGTTGGCTGCCCATCTTAACGTTTCCATCATTCTGGTGGTGTCAGCTTAGTGTTTGATAGGTCCACTGGCCTGTTTGCTGCCCATCTTAACGTTTCCATCATTCTGGTGGTGTCAGCTTAGTGTTTGATAGGTCCACTGGCCTGTTTGCTGCCCATCTTAAAGTTTCCATCATTCTGGTGGTGTCAGCTTAGTGTTTGATAAGTCCACTGGCCTGTTTGCTGCCCATCTTAACGTTTCCATCATTCTGGTGGTGTCAGCTTAATGTTTGATAGGTCCACTGGCCTGTTTGCTGCCCATCTTAACGTTTCCATCATTCTGGTAGTGTCAGCTTAGTGTTTGATAGGTCCACTGGCCTGTTTGCTGCCCATCTTAACGTTTCCATCATTCTGGTGGTGTCAGCTTAATGTTTCATAGGTCCACTGGCCTGTTTGCTGCCCATCTTAATGTTTCCATCATTCTGGTGGTGTCAGCTTAATGTTTCATAGGTCCACTGGCCTGTTTGCTGCCCATCTTAACGTTTCCATCATTCTGGTGGTGTCAGCTTAGTGTTCGATAGGTCCACTGGCCTGTTGGCTGCCCATCTTAATGTTTCCATCATTGTGGTGGTGTCAGCTTAGTGTTTGATAGGTCCACTGACCTGTTGGCTGCCCATCTTAATGTTTCCATCATTGTGGTGGTGTCAGCTTAGTGTTCGATAGGTCCACTGGCCTGTTGGCTGCCCATCTTAATGTTTCCATCATTGTGGTGGTGTCAGCTTAGTGTTTGATAGGTCCACTGGCCTGTTGGCTGCCCATCTTAATGTTTCCATCATTGTGGTGGTGTCAGCTTAGTGTTTGATAGGTCCACTGGCCTGTTGGCTGCCCATCTTAATGTTTCCATCATTGTGGTGGTGTCAGCTTAGTGTTTGATAGGTTCCTTCTCCCCTTTCCCTATTTCAAGACCTTGCCAGCGCCTAGGGTTTTGTGCAGGCTCACGAAAGTTGTCAGGTAATTGCTGGCAGATTTGGGTGGAGTGTATATGAAGCTGCCCGGGCGCGGTGAATCCTTCTTGAAATAACTCCAATAACTTAAATAACTCCAATAACTTGAATAACTCCAATAACAACAATAACTCCAATAACTTCAATAACTCCAACAACTTCAATAACAACAATAACTTTAATAACTCCAACAACTTCAATAACAACAATAACTTCAATAACAACAATAACTTCAGTAACAAAATAACTTCAATAACTCCAACAACTTCAATAACAACAACAACTTCAATAACAACAACAACTTCAATAACAACAACAACTTCAATAACTCCATGTACCCTGCTGCATGGCGTTGGCGATCATGGTCCTCCATACAAATCTATCCCTTGTCGCTGCAAGTACATCTCCCACCCTCTCTGTCTTCATCCACTGCGCAAGTCCGTCCAGTATTTTCTCCCTGGATCTGCCAGGTGCTCTTTTTCCCTCCAGCTTTCCCGTTGTGACTAGGTGCTCTAGTTTCTCTTGCCTCATAAAACTGGGTGGGAGGTACCCGGGCAGAACTAAACCTCAGACCTTCTGATTAAAAGTCTGATGTTCAACCACTTGACTGCTGCGCCTATTTGTGACCTTCCATCACGGAATGAGTCGCTTGTCCACTGGCGGCGTTTTGCACAATGGGGCAAAATAAGCGAGAGAGGTGTCAGGGCTCGTTATGGAGTTGTTGATTTGAGCGGAGGCCGGAACCCTTCCTACACATTCTACATTCAATAAATTATGCATATTGTGGTTCTTTCTTAGTGAAAAAGCTATTTGCATTACCCTACCCAACATGTAGATAGTGAACTTTTACTTTCGTTTTTCTTGATTTTCTCAAAACTGTGTTTCGGAAGAGTGCCATGTTTGGAAGGCTGTACCTCAGGTATTTATTGTCCGATTTTAAAATGGTTTTCTTATTTAGAAAGAGCAGTAAATGTACATTTAGAAGAAATGAAAAAGTGAAAACTGCCTGAAGTGGACAAGTGACTCATTTCGTGGTGAAAAGTCACATTTATACTCTGGCTAGTTCCTGGGTTGCTAGACACTGGCCGCAAGTTTAATTATATCCTTTTTGGCGAGCTAGGTTATCTGAATATCAGGGGGTTTGTTTTGTTTTCTTTCTTTTTTTTTAAGTGAAGAATATTTTATACCGATCACACAAAGGCTATCTCTACTCTGACTGGTTCTCAGGGTTGGCTAAATGCTAGCTGCTAGTTAAGCTAGTTAACTAGTCACCTGTTTCATTTATCAACGCTAGGCGGCTTAACTATCAGGGTAGTATCAACCAAAGGACATAACTCTTGAGAGTCACATAGGAATTATCTCCCATGTTGTGGAATTTCTCAAATCTAACAGTTTGCGCTACCCATTCAGCTAGCATAGAAGCAGATACAAAGTACAAAAACAGTCAGCTCAGAACACTCCTCAAAAAAAAAGCGCCCAAGCCTACCTTTATACTCTGCAACTACCCTACACACAAGTATGAGAGAGGAGAGAAATACATACAATATATTGGTCTTATTTCAAGATTGACATAGTCTTTTATTCGTGAACTGACCAAACACACACACATAGTCAAGACAGAACATATACAGGGTTGCTTCCAAGGCATATAGGTAATACCAAAGAAATAAGAGGGAAGCAGGGAGAATTTTTATAATATCAACCAAAGGACATAACTC
>JAPXFY010000013.1:82540145-82547645 GCA_030674185.1 Monoplex corrugatus | reverse complement strand
AAAGTCCCGCAATGATTTTTGAAGGGACTGATGGAGATTCGAACCCACAACCTTCCAGTCGGTAGTCCGTTGCGTTAACCACTACACCACGGCGACTGGTTGTCTGCTAAGTAATTGTTTATCATCGCTTTTATTCTCTATGAGAAGTGCGTGTCCCACGTGAAGAAAACATTAAAATCTTGACATCCTGAACCTCTTACACCATGATTTTTATGACGATTGGTTGTATGAAGATAGCGTGTGTGTGTGTGTGTGTGTGTGTGTGTGTGTGTGTGTGTGCTGTGTGTGTGTGTGTGTGTGTGTGTGTGTGCGTGTGTGTGTGTGTGTGTGTGTGTGTGCGTGTGTGTGTGCGTGCGTGCGTGCGTGGTGTGTGTGTGTGTGTGTGTGTGTGTGTGTGTGTGTGTGTGTGTGTGTGTGTGTGTGTGTGTGGTTGCCGTATTTTCCTTTTCCTTAGGGCAGAAGATAAGATGGGAATGGCCAGGTGTGTTGAAGGCGCAACTTGAGCAAGATATATATTGGAGACTGATGTTTTCAACATCTGTCTGTCTGTCTGTCTGTTGTCTGTCTGTCTGTCTGTCTGTCTGTCTCTGTCTCTGTCTCTGTCGCTCTGTATCTCTGTGTCTCTGTCTCTCTCTCTGTCTCTGTCTCTTTGTCTCTTTGTCTCTCTCTCACTCACTCTCTCTCTCACTCTCACTCTCTCTCATTCTTTCTCTCTCTCTCTCACTCTCACTCTCACTCTCTCTCTGTCTCTCTGTCTCTATCTCTGACTCATTCTCTTTCTCTCACTCTCACGGTTTCTCTCTGTCTCTCTGTCTCTCTCTGTCTCTCTGTCCCCCCCTCTCTCTCTCTCTCTCTCGCTCTCTCTGTTTCTCTATCTCTGTCTGTCTGTCTCTCTCTCTCTCTTTTCTCTCTCTTTTTATTTGTCTCATTCTCTCTCTGTCGCTCTCTGATTTTTTCTCTCTGTCTCTCCCTCTCTGTCTCTCTCTTTCCCTCTGTTTCTGTCTCTGTCTCTGTCTGTCTGCCTGTCTGCTGCTGTCTGTCTGTCTGTCTCTCTCTCTCTCTCTCTCTCTCTCTCTCTCTCTCTCTGCGTATGTCTTTCTCTCTGTGCCTATCTGTAGCGGTAGCGGTGGTGGTGGAGAGTTCTTTGGGGATGAGGGATACGCGCGTCACAGCGAATATGTGTGCTTACTTGCGTTCGTGTCTACGTGCGTGCGTGTCTGTGAGAGTTGCTTCCCTTATATTTTCCATGAGGGGTGGGAGGTGGAGACGGAGAATACAGAGAAGAAACTACAGCGCTTTAAATTAAGGTGTAACATGAACAACGGTAGGAACGAGAGAAGACTGATGATGCCGGGCAAGCAGATGATGGCTCGTTCTCTCTCCAACTATAAGCACGCATTACTGCCCGTACCGATCAGAATCCATTAGTGTCCGCAGATCGAGCAGCTAACTAGACGTTGTTTTTGTATATATACAGATCATCCTCTTAGCCATCGTCTCTCTGTCTCATCACCCTCCCGCAGCATGCAATCACGAAACCGTAGACAAGTTTCCCAACAATAAACAAACACATTTGCGATCGTCCACCAACTGTCTCAAAATCCTTCGCACCTGCTCTAAATCCACGAATCGCCGCACCGGGGGAGTCCGCACGCGCTGGCGTTATTAAAAGCACTTCTCATCGTATCTCCATCTCCACTCTTTTCCGTCTCTTTTTTTTTTTTCCCCCGATTGATGAACCTGGATCGATGCATGCGTTTGTCTCTCCGAGTTGAAGATGAGAGCATTTTCTGCCCCGTCCAAGCTTTCACAAGACAATGGGAAGCAAACGGCAGGAAGGTAATTAAGTTTTCTGTTATTGACTGGAGGCGGAAAAAGCTTTTGTATCCTGAGGGCGCTTTCTGCTAGAAGTCTAGCCTAAGTGCCGGTGCTGAGATTTCTGTCTGCCCGGGGGGCCTAATGGACGAGGCTCTCAAAGTGGACCTACCTTTCCTGGCCTTTACTTATTCAATTTCTCTCCCTCACTCCCCACAATCCTCCCTCCCTGTCTCTCTTTCTCTCTCTCTCTCTCTTGTTATTTCTCTCTCTCTCTCTGTTTCTGTCTCTGTCTCTCTCTCTTTCTTTCCCACTGTCTCTCTTTTTCTTTCTTTCTTTCTCTCTCTCTCTCTCTTTTGTCTCTTTCTCTCTCACTCTCTCTCTTTCTTAAACTGTCTGTCTCTCTTTCTCTCTATCTGTCTCTGTCTATCATTGTACCTCTCTATCTCTTTCTCTCTCTCTGTCTCTGTGTCTCTGTTTCTCTCTCTCTCTTTCTCTCTCTCTCTCTCTCTTTCTCTCTCTTTTTCTCTCTCTCTATTTCTCTCCGTCTCTCTCTCTTTTTCTGTCTCTTTCTTTCTCTCTGTCTCTGTTTCTCTCTCGTTCTCTTTCTCTCTTTCTCTCTCTTTCTCTCTCTCTCTCTCCGTCTGTCTGTCTGTCTGTCTCTGTCTCTCTGTCTCTCAGTCTCTCTGTCTGTCTCTCTCTCTCTTTCTCTCTCTCTTCTCTCTGTCTCTGTCTCTCTCTCTCTCTCTCTCTCTCTCTCTCTCTCTCTCTCTCTCTCTCTCTCTCCCTTTCCTCCACTTCTGAGCGAATTAGAATCGCGGAGGTATAGATCGGAAGTATCTGCTTTGTGGAACGATCGTGTGGGTCTGCAGGGAAGGTGAGCTGTATGAGCGATGGGAACTAAGTGAAGCCTTTTAGCCAGCCACCTAACATCGTCTCCCTCCAGGTCGATGAGCTGTGTAAATGTCCTGGAGGTAGAAATTAAGACACTGGGGGGGTCTCCGAGATTGCCGACAAAACAAATGATCACAAGTTTCTGTCTATAGAGGCTAAGCGCAAAGAGAACAACAATCCTACCTGGGTTTTTTTTGTTTCCCGTCTGCATGGATGTTCTGCAATTACAGAAGACAAAAAGACAAACAATGAGGACCACGGGCGCACGCACGTGCGCACGTACACACAGACACATAGACATGCACAGGCACACGCAGATACACACAGACACACACAGGCATACATACGAACACACACGCACGTAGACATGCACACACAGACACACACAGACACACCCAGACATGCACAAGAACACACACGCACATACATACGCACGCACGCACGCGAGCATACACACCCACATTCACACACGCACACACACACACACACACACACACACACACACACACACACACACACACAACACAAGAGAGAGAGAAACACATAAACAGAGAGAGAGAGGAGAGGGAGAGACAGAGACAGAGACAGAGACACAGAGAGAGAGAGAGAGACAGAGAGAGACAGAGAGAGAAAGAGAGAGAAACACACACAGAAACACACATACACTCACACATACATACAAACACACACACACACATTGACACATATAGAAACAGACAGACAGACAGACAGACAGACAGACAGACAGAGACAGAAAGCCAGACAGAAATGCACACTAATCCGAAAAAAAAAGAATAATTATAAGTCTGTCGTTGTTGATGTTGTCATCATAAACAAAAGAAAAGCTTACTCAACATATTTGTTTCCAATGAAGATTCATCGTCCTCGTGGGATCAAACCCAGACAAGCTACAATGGGCACCATGGTCAAGTGGGTGTCTTCCAACGCAACGGACTGTCAACTGTAAGGTTGTGGGTTCGAATCTCCATCAGTCCCTTCAAAAATCGTAGTGGGATTTTTCGCCTCTAACCGGCTCCTACCCAGAGTTGGGCGTGTTATGGGCTCATTGGGAAGCCAGGGATCACACAGTCGAGTCTCATCCACTAGGGTTGAGACTGAGTGATAGAGCTGTGTTCTACGCTTACTATCATAACATATCCTGGCGTCAACCAGGCCCGAGAGATACAAAACCCTGTGGTACTAGTCAGGATAAATGATCAACGCCCTCAATGAAACATCCATGAAGTGAATGAGACTGTGTGGTCCCAATCTTCCCAACGAGCCTATAGCATAACCAACTCAGTAGGGCTGGTTGAAGCCGAAAAATCCCTTAGAAAATTTGAAGGGACTGATGGGGATTCGAACCCACAACCTTCCAGTCAGTAGTCCATTGCGCTGACCACTACACCACTCCTCTGTCGATGTTGGAAACGGTCTTAGTTCACAGTGTCGTGCAGGACGGTCGTGAAGAGAGTGTCATGGCGGATGACATGACCAAACCAAGCAAACCAATATAAGCGCGTATCCAACGAGACAAAACAAAACAAGCGCAAATTTTCGGCCAACTAGCCTTTGTCAAGCGCGAACGTACGGTCACAAACAGATCACAGACACCAAACAATGGATAATAAAAACGGGACTAAAAACTTTTAAAAGTTTTTAGTCCCGTTTTTATTATCCGTTGCGCTTACATTGGTTTTCTTGTTCTTCTGGTTCGTGTTTGCTTGGGCGCGGGCAGTCAAACTTGTTTCAAACCAAGCAAGTTGGATTCCTGTCACAGGCTGTCAGGTACAGTGTGTGTGGGGCCGTCAAGCTACCTGTATCAGTCAGTACCCGGTATTGAGCTGGCTCTGAACTTGATTCTTGGTCCTATATTCCAGATCGGAAACATAGGATGATTATCACAATTATCAATAATGATGATGATACTGTTACAGCTGTTAATAATGATAATATTGATAATGATAAGAATACTTACAATGACAGTAATGACAATCACAATGACGACGATGGTGATGATGATGGTGGTGGTGGTGGTGAGATGATGATGATGATGACGACGACGACGACGACGATGATGATGACGACGACGACGACGATGATGATAATGATGATGATGATAATATGATGATGATGATGATGATGATGATGGTGGTGGTGGTGGTGATGATGATGATGATGATGATAGTGGTGGTTGTGATGGTGATGATGGTGTTGATGATGATGGTGATGATAGTGATGATGATGATGACGACGACTACGATGATGATGATAATGATAACAATAACAATACTAATAGTATTAATGATAAATGTTGGTAATATATACAAAGATAAGAATAGTAATAGAAGAAGAAAAAGGATACTACTACTAGTACTACTACTACTACTACTACTACTACTACTACTACTACTACTACTAACTACTATTCAAGAAGGATACTATTACTAATACTAATACTACTTCTACTACTATTACTAATACTGCTGCTGCTGCTGCTGCTGCTAATGATGACGATGATAATGAAGTTATAATAATAATGACGATAATAAATATGAATAACGGTAGTAACATTATTTTTAATAAGATCATGATAATGATAACTATAATGATTGTGATAATAATAGTAATAACACCACTACTAATACTACCACTACTACTACTACTACTACTACTACTACTACTACTGCTGCTGCTGCTGCTTCTGCTGCCGCTGTTAATAATAATAATGATGATGATGATGATGATGATGATGACGACGACGACGACGATGATGATGATGATGATGATGACGACGACGACGACGACGACGAGGATGACGACGAGAATGATGACGACGGCGCAAGCACAGACACATATTCACACACACACAAACGCAAATATACAGGATGCTGAGGTAGGGTACGCTCAGCCTGTTAGGTGCGTGACTCTTGACCCAAGTTATCATTCTATCTCAGTCCAACCTACACAAACACACACATACACACACACGCACACTCACTTACACACACACACACACACACACACACACACACACAATCCATTCACACACACATACACACACACACAAAACACGCACACACACACAAACACTCACAGACAAAGACACACACAAACACACCACAAACACACACACAAACACTCACACACACACAAACACACACACACACAAACACAAACACACACACACACACACACAAACACACACACAAACACACACACACGCACACACACACACATTGGATGTGGAACTAGGGTACTCTCAGCCTGTTGGGCATGTGACCCTTGACCCAAGCTGTGACCTTCACTGTAACCAGTTGCCTCGACCTTGTCATGAACAAGGTGCCATCCATTGAACTACATGGAGCGCCTCTACCCTGGTCGTTGACTTCTGTGAGGGTGTTCGTCCGCTAAGTGATGTCTTGTTTTTATCATCCTCTTATTTAGCCTCTGTCTTTGTGTCTCTGTCTCTTCTTTGTCTCTGTCTCTCTGTTTGTCTCTCTGTCTCTGTCTCTCTGTCTCTGTACCTCTCTCTCTTTCTCTCTCTCTGTGCGATCATACTCAAACTCAAGACAAAATCAATTCAAAATTATCCGTCCAAGAATTGACATATATAAAAATAGTTTATCGTTTTCTGGTGCACAACTATGGAACACCCTCCCCCCAAATATCACAAACACTCAATCACTCTCTTCCTTCAAAGTTACTTTATTTAAATACCTTACGTCAGTGTCGTAGATTACCTCAGTTAGCAACAATAACGTCAGCTGCCTTTCAACCTATGACATCTAATCTAGTCAATGTGTGTGTGTGTGTGATTGTGTGTGTGTGTGTGTGTGTGTGTGTGTGTGTGTGTGTGTGTGTGTGTGTGTGTGTGTGTGTGTGTGTGTGTGTGTGTGTGTGTGTGTATGCACAATGATAATTCGTGTTCTTTTTTTTTTTTTTTTTCTTTTTTTTTTTTTTTTTTTTCTCTTTAACATTATTGATATTTTAACAGTTCAAACTGCCAACCAGTATTTATTTCTGTATTATATGCGATGATTTGTTGATGACTCTATGACGTGTTTGATTCTGTCTTGCTTCTTCTTTATTTCTCATTGCCTTTGTTCATTTTGTTTGTTTGTTTGTTTTTTTGCTTTGCTTGCTTGCCCATCTTATCTGTGAGCCATATTGTCTGTTTGTTTGGTTGGCTCTTATCTGCTGTCTGTATTTGTCACTTTTCTCCAACTGTTATCCATATCATGCTTGTATCTCTCTTCTCCTATAAAAAAAACGGCGCTTGATTATGGTTACTATTCTTGATTTATTTATGTCTTATTACATGAATTATTGATTTGTTTACACATGTATGATATTTCTATTATAGCCTACATATGCGTTTATCATTACTGTAATTTCCTATTGTCGAAAGTAACATTTACTTTATTTATCTATCTACACACTTGTCTATTTGACTTCATATCATCTGTTGATTTTCTGTCTCCTGTAGAATTTTA
The DNA here is from genome assembly GCA_030674185.1 of Monoplex corrugatus. NCBI lineage: Eukaryota > Metazoa > Mollusca > Gastropoda > Littorinimorpha > Ranellidae > Monoplex > Monoplex corrugatus. Next base: position 82,540,440 of record JAPXFY010000013.1, on the reverse strand, counting down.
TGTGTTTATGCCTTCAATCGACCCAATGTTTGCTACCCCCCCCCCCCCCCTTTTTTTTTTTTTTTTTTTTTTTTTTTCCCCTCTAATCATCCTTCTGAACTGCTCTTTTTTCTACCTCCATTTATTATCTTTGGGTTTAGTAGTAGTAGTAGTAGTAGTAGTATAGTGGTAGTAGTGGTAATTGTTGTTTGTAGCAGTGTTAATATTTTTTGTGTGTAATCAGAAAATTGATTTCATCTTCTTTGATTTAATTGTAAGAACATTAGTCTATTTGACGCTTGATTTATCTTCTATA